>JAJOOE010000061.1:0-69574 GCA_036250405.1 Solanum raphanifolium
TATTCTCTTGATCATGGATCTAGGAGATACTAGTACTAAAAGTACCCGACTGGAAGAGGTATATATACCTCAAAATCTTGATTTGTTAAACAAATGGACTATTCTAAAAATTGATATAAAAACCATTTATGATTATGGTTGGTTTGATAATATCTCTAATAAACAGTTAATAAAAACTACTAAGAAATCTCTAGCGTTAAATTCGTCTGAACAGACTATTCGTTTGTTGAATAAACGCGATATTGATATTTATAAGAATCAATACAAATTCTTGCATGTTGGCATGGTTCAAATTGCTTTCAAACCCCTAACTCTTAAAGGGTTACCTGAGACATTTTTAGCTACTCTTCGCGATGCGAGAAATTTGAATTTTATACAATCTTTGATGGGTTCGATTGAATCCACGGTGGCCTATGGTCCAGTTTATTTAATACTCAGCCAAATTTGCAGTTATCTTTGACTGATTCGAATATATTAGATGCTTTAATTTTGAATGTTAAGACGCATGGTTATAATTATGCACCTGGATCTAAATTAATTTGTTTATCTTATAGAATCTATTTCAAATTACTTGCTACTTTGAATCCTAGATGTAAATTATATGATACATCTGATCAAACTATTTTAGTGGAAACTAATTTCGCTAAGTCTAAGGTCACCACTGGAAGACCCATTAAATGGGAAGAAATTAATTTTCTTACTACTTGGACTTTAGTCTCTGTTATACCTCCAGAACAAATGACTGTTGTTGTCACTAATTCTGAATATTCTCATATTACTCAAAACGCTGATAGAAAGATTTATATTCAGTTTGATGAAAAAAGTATTCCTTATAATAAGCATTCTTTCTCTTATGATAGAAGATTACTTGCCATCCAACACATCTCGCCAATTGACCCTAGTTATGGTCCAGTTTGAAATCGTGCTGCTTCTTTACATACTTTACCTTCGGTCATATCTGCTGATAAAAATAAAATAAAAATTAATCCTCGATTAAATATTGTTCAAACAAATCATAAATCATCTGATATTTCTGATAAGGATATTCTTTCTGCATCCGAAATGGATTTCAATCTTAATGATACTTAATGATGAATGTACACCAAATTAAACGCAAAAATCTCCTAACTGAGATCTTTATCTAAGCTTATCAATCTTAAGCTGCCTAGAGAGTTTTAATTCATTGCACAAATTAATACCTTCTTGGGTGCAAGCTCCTATTAATTTTCCATAAGTAAAATTGCCATAAGGAATTGCTCCTTGCGAATTCCTTAGAGTTTTTTTAACTCTCTCGGCAAATAAATGAGGTAAGCCGTCTATGAATTTAGCTTTCCAGTGTTCAGGACCATTTTCGGGTAGTTCCATTACCCGACTTAGATATGTGTCCTTATACCACCTGAATTCTCCTAAATGCCTACATCGAAGACCATTTAGCAAAGAACGAACAGTCTCATATTAATTGGTAAATCTACCATTGAAATGTTCGAGAATAGTCAAGACTAGGGTATAAACAACGTCTTCTCTATTTTTTACTAAGGCAAATTCTAGGTTATCAGTACCTTCATTAGAAACTTTAGCATTGATTACTGCGGCTTTTGCCTCCGTGCTCATATAATTATCCCACCAGAGCTGTTGGACTTGATTTCCAAGACAATTCAAGAATAACTCAATTTCTCATAAAGGAATAATTGCTGACACTTCAGTGAGACTTATGGCGAGAAGAATTTCTAACCAAGATGAGGATGATTAAAATAAAATGATTAATAATTATTTGGAAGAAGTCAAGAAAAACCTTCTTCTTAATATAACACACTACGCAAAATCAAATTCATCTATGCGCAGTGAAGCAAGTGATGATACTCACGAGGCTCAGTCATATGAATCAGAAAGGCCGGTTTCAGAAGACACGCTGAAGAAAGCAGAAGATTTCCTTTCAAAACTTAAAGATAAGATTTAGCGGATAAGCATTATCAACAGTAGAAACACTGTTACAATAGTAGATATACTGTTTCTAGGACCCACATAGGGGACCCTCTACTACTATTCCTAGATGCTTTTTAGTTTCTATAAATAAGTTTGTTTTGTTTTAGAAGAGGCAGGTTCAGAACCATTCTCTCTCTTTTGTACTCTCTCTCTCTTATTCTCTTCTCTTGTATTATAAGTTGTGAGTTTGCCGGATATTGCCGGAGTTGTTAAATAAAGAAAGTTTTAAGGTACTTAGGCGACGATTCGAGCCTTCACTTTATCATTTAACGGGTCAGTAACTCTCTTCATTCTGCTATTTCCAGACATTGTTTTCCTTCAATTTTTTTGTCAAACATATATTTGAATGATTGATAATTTTATCGTTGGCCCGTGGTATAACCACCAGTTTAAAAACCAATTTGGAATGGGGTTAGCAAATATCTTTGCACATACTTTAATGAACCAAGTATGTTTGTGTCTCTCGTTGTTATAATAGAGTACTTTATTAAAAGCCTGAATATAATCCCAATATGTAAATTTCATAGAGACTTTGTTAAGGCTAAACTGCCTTTCTGTCCAATCTTCAATAGAAATGATTTGTTTTATAATCATTTTTGAGAAGTTATAAACATTCTCGCTAGTATTATAACCTGAAAAGTGCTGAAATTCAACACCTGTGCTTATCAGCAGATTTTCATAATACGACCGAGTTTTGTATGACTCACCCGGGAAATAAAGTCCATTGAGTAAATATCGTTGGAATATCTTCCATGGTTCTTCTTTTCTTTGTATCTCAGAATTTTCTAAGAGGAATATCATTTCTCTTTTTTCTACCTTTTCATATGATTTGATATCATCCACGTCATCTTTAGCTATTGAGGCAAAGGTATTACTTTGCTTTTGTGATAAATATGCCTGTAGTTGGGCATATAGTGGATTATTTTCCGAAATATCTTCCAGATGTACTGATGAAGCTGCCTCTTGAACTTTTGAGCTTAAATTAAATAAACTCATTCCTCCTTTCTGTATAATTGTAGTATTGGATGAAGATCCGTATGACGATCTCGATGAACTTGGGGAGTATCTTCCCCTTCCTCGTGGGTTATTTCCCTTTCCTCGACCCTTAGTTACCCAAGGGGGTTCCATCCTACAAACAAAACATCGAGATTTATTCCCAATAAACATCATAATAAGTATTATATTCTTCCATTGATAGGAAAAGGTCCATCACCATTCCATCTATAATTTTCCAGCAGATTAGTTCTTTCATGTCTCGATTGAGAGGAAGAACCTTTAATATTGTAATTAATTTTTTTTTCTGTAAAGAAAAGAGAGATGGGAATATCACCATTCTCTGAGTTGCTAATACTGTTATTCATTTTGAAGATATTCTCTAGATAGGAAGTCTGGGAGAGAGTTACCACTTCCTTTTTTATATAGGATTTCAAAATCAAAAGGGGCTAGCTGTGCTTGCCGTCTGGCAAACATTAATTTTGAAGCATCATGCTTAAAATCTTTATCAAACATATATTTGAATGATTGAGCATCAGTGTTAACAAGAAACTTTTGATTATATAAATCATCTTGAAATTTTAAAACACATTTAACGATGGTTAACATTTCATGAGCCACCGTAGCTTGTCTTTTTTGAGCATCGTTCCATTTTTCTGAATGAAATCGAATTAAATACTCAGTTTTATCATGAGGATTGATTTGCTTTATAATTCCTCCATAACCTATATTAGACGAATCAGTCTCGACTATCTTTTGCCAAGTAGGGTTAGCAAGAGTTAACCATGGTAAAGATTTAACACTAAGTTTAATATTTTTTACTAAGTTGGTGAGACTATTAGTCCACGGAGTTATATGATTTTTCTTTAGCCTGTCGTATAACGGGGCTACATCACGAGATAGATTCTTATAAAAAAGGGAAATATAATTTAAACTTCCCAAGAATATCTGCAGCTGTGTCCTATCTGTAATAACATCAAGAAATTTTGAAGCAAAATCCATTGATCGTTGAATTGGGGTAACCTTCCCCTGGCAAATAAGATGTCCTAAAAATCTTACTTCAGTTTGAAATAAACTCATTTTTGGTGTAGAAATTACCAAATCGTTTTGTATAGTAATTTTCTTGAAAATGTCCAGATGTTTTATGTGCATTTCAAGAGTCTTTGAATAAACTAAGATATCATCAATATAGACAAGGATAAAATTCAAATATGGGTTAAAAATATCATTCATAATTTTCTGGAATTCAGAAGGAGCATTTTTCAACCCAAATGGCATAACATTCCATTCGTATTGTCCAAATGAAACATTAAAGGCACTTCTATAAGTGTGCTCTTTAAATATTTGAATCTGCCAATAACCTGATTTTAAATCAAATTTAGAAATTATATTGGCGTCGTATAATCTTGAAAGCAAATCCCTTTTGTTTGGAATAAGATACCTAATCCATTTCAAATATTTGTTTAAACGCTTATAATTTATTACCAACCTGGGAAGACCACGTTCTTTTTTAGCTGCATTATTGACATAAAATGCAGTGCATGACCAATGGGATTTTGAAGGTTTTATCAAACCCTTTTGTAATAAACTATTAATTTCCTTTTTGCAGAATTCAATTAATTCAGCATTCATTTGACAAGGACGAGATTTTGTAGGAATATCATTCTCAGAGAAAGTATCTTCATATGGAAGAGTAACAATATGCTTTTTTCGATTCCTAAAAGCACTAGGATGATCGGCACAAATATCAATGGCCATCTGTTAAGATATTAATTTAATATTTTCTTGTACTTTGGTTGATCTTAAAGTATCAAATATATTCATGCTAAATAATTCAAGTTGTAAGGAATTCATATGCTTTTGTTTCATATTAATTAGAGCATTAAAATCACGAGAAATAGGATCAGAAACAAAAGTATAACTAATGTCTTGGTCTTTGTAAGTAGTATAAAAACCTTTAGCATTTATGCTGGTAAAAGGATAGAGATCATTTATGAATGGGGTGCCGAGTATAATCGGTGGGTATAATTGATTTTTAACCAGGAAAAAGAAGTGTGGAATGCAAACTTTATTCTGACAAATGCGTGTATTAGACAATTTATACTTTATATCTAAAGCATGCCCTGAACCCGATCTTACCATATGAGTGGTTTTCTCAAAATACTTAGTAGGTACAAGCCCTTCCTGAATACAACTAACATAAGCTCCACTATCTATCATAGCAATATCAGTTATGGAGAAAGTATTATCAATTAGTATGGTACATTTAATATACCATTTATGAGCTGAAACAACCTGCATCATTCCTAAAAACATATTTTGTTTAGGATCAATATTAATAGGTTTTGCAAGAGTATTTTCTTCAACAATATTTTTACCTTTGTTGTTAGTAGACTCAATCTAAGTAAGGCGGTGATCACAAATAATCTGATTTTGTTTAAGAGATTTAATCTCTTGTTTCAGCTGTTCGATTTCTCCCTTTAAGTCATCAAAAGAAGTATCACGAATAATAACATGCTGATTAGAAAGTCTATTATTGACTTCAGATAAAGAATAAGGTGCAGAATATTCAAACTCATTTTTTGATTTTTCAACAACATTAGATGAGCTAGCCTTATTATTAGCAGCAAGCTGAATAATCCTTTCACACAACGTGTTATCAGTAACTTCTTTTAACAGTTCTATCACGTTATCAGAAGTAATAGTATTAATATTCATATCTTCAAATTGAGATTGTAATTTATAAAATTCATCATGTTCACAAGAGCAAATATCACCTCTACATTTACAAGCATCTATAGTTGTTGACTGAGTATTACCAAATGTTTCAGGTTTATCAGTTTCAGATCCTGATTCAGAATAATCGTCATCATCATAATTGGACTTAGAACCAAAGGTGTACAAGAAACTATAGACCTTATCGTGCAAGTCTTCCTCTAACTCAAGAGTTTTAAGCTTTTCAAGCCTATAATTTGGTGCTATATGCCCGAATTTTCCACATTTGTAACACTTAATCTTTGCGAGATCTCGCCTAGATCTATTCTTGGTAAATCTATTAGATTTACGATGAGTCCTTCACTCTTCTCGTTCTTCTCTAGACCTTCGCCTAGATCTTCTTTTCCTATGAGGTTTATCTGGATTAGAGTCTCTAGATTCTCTAGGTTTAGTCTGTTTTCCTGAATCTGGTAAACCAAATTGAACGCAAAAATCTCCTAATTGAGATCTTTCTCTAAGATTATCAATCTTAAGCTGCCTAGAGAGTTTTAATTCATTGCACAAATTAATACCTTCTTGGATGCAAGCTCCTATTAATTTTCCATAAGTAAAATTGCCATAAGGAATAGCTCCTTGCGAATTCCTTAGAGTTTTTTTAACTCTCTTGGCAAATAAAGGAGGTAAGTCGTCTATGAATTTAGCTTTCCAGTGTTCAAGATCATTTTCAGGTAGTTCCATTACCCGACTTAGATAGGTGTCCTTATACCACCTGAATTCTCCTAAATGCCTACATCGAAGACCATTTAGCAAAGAATGAACAGTCTCATATTGATTGGTAAATCTACCATTGAAATGTTCGAGAATAGTCAAGACTAGGGTATAAACAACGTCTTCTCTATTTTTTACTAAGGCAAATCCTAGGTTATCAATACCTTCATTAGCAGCTTTAGCATTGATTACGACGGCTTTTGCCTCCGTGCTCATATAATTATCCCACCAGCCTCTAAGTTGGCCAGTAAAACTTGCAATTATCATCTTGCAAATAGTTCTATCGGTGTTATTAACACTCTTGCAAATAGTAGCATACATAAGCATTCTATGAACAAGTATAGTCAATTTCCTATCAGTCAAACCATCGAGATTTCATTCATAAATCTCACTTCCGCTATAAGAAGTATTAGTTTGGTTCCAATCGTGTTCTTCTATTAGAACGTCTTGAGGAGTTGGACGGGGATAATAATACATTTGCATACTAGGTTGATGAGCATACTTAGTATTACCACTATTCTTTTTGGTATAACCACGAAGTTTATTAATTTCTAATTCAACTTGATTTTTAAAATCAAAGGTGGTTTCCATTTCATCTGCAAAATCTTCAGATAAATTGATGGGTTTTGCCCCAAATTGTGAAAACTTTTTATCAAGAAGATTTTCAAGATCAAAGAGTGGTTGAAAGATAAAATCTTGAATCTCAGGAGGTCTCTGAATAGGCACATTAGGTTCTTTAGACGAAGAAGCCTGTTCAGGATGTTTTAAATCATTTTTAATCTGACCAATTATAATTGTCAGATCATCCAATTTTTTATCAAGAGACCTAAATAGTTGTTTTGAAAAATAAGATTATTAATCTCGTTAATACTTATTGTAGCCACATCATTTTCAACGAATTTTTGGAAGCAGTGAAAGTAATACCTGTATTATTAGGAAGTATAAAAGGTGCATGAGGCGGATAAATAGCTTTAATAATATTACCTGATTCATCTTTATAAGACCGTTCAAGTACTTTAATGAATAAAGGTAAATAAGTGGTAATAAACCAAGGTACGAAGAACATAATATGATTATGCAAAGCACAAGTTTCATAAAATTCTTGTGAAATATTATGCAGTGTGCTATAAGTGACAAAAAACCAAGTTTTAAACTGGCTCCATTTATCACTTGCAAATTCGTTTTGAATATACTTTCTTGCCAATGAACCTGGACTAAAATCGATTTGGTGTACATTCACCATTAGGTATCATTAAGATTGAAATCCATTTCGGATGCAAAAGGAATATCCTTATTAGAAATATCAAATGATTTATCATTTGTTTGAACAATATTTAATCGAGGATTAATTTTTATTTTATTTTTATCAGCAGATATGACCGAAGGTAAAGTATGTAAAGAAGCAACACGATTTCGAGCTGGACCATAACTAGGGTCAATTGCGAGATGTGTTGGATGGCAAGTAATCTTCTATCAGAAGAGAAAGAATGCCTATTATAAGGAACATGTTTTTCATCAAACTGACTACAAATCTTTCCATCAACATTTTGAGTAATATGAGAATATTCAGAATTAGTGACAACATCAATCATTTGTTCTGGAGGTATAACAGAGTCTAAAGTCCAAGTAGTAGGAAAATTAATTTCTTCCCATTTTATGGGTCTTCTAGTGGTGACCTTAGACTTAGCGAAATTAGTTTCCACTAAAATAGTTTGATCAGATGTATCATATAATTTACATTTAGGATTCAAAGTAGCAAGTAATCTGAAATAGATTCTATAAGATAAACAAATTAATTCAGATCTAGGTGCATAACTATAACCATGCATCTTAACATTCAAAGTTAAAACATCTAATATATTAGAATCAGTCAAAGATAACTGCAAATTTGGCTGAGTATTAAAATAAACTGGACCATAGGCCACCGTGGATTCAATGGAACCCATAAAAGATTGTCTAAAATTCAAATTTCTCGCATCGCGAAGAGCAGCTAAAAATGTCTCAGGTAACCCTTTAAGAGTTTGGTGTTTGAAAGCAATTTGAATCATGCCAATATGCAAGAACTTGTATTGATTCTTATAAATATCAATATCGCGTTTATTCAACAAACGAATAGTCTGTTCAGACGAATTTAACGCTAGAGATTGCTCAGTAGTTTTTATTAACTGTTTATTAGAGATCTTATCAAACCAACCATAATCATAAATGGTTTTTATATCAATTTTCGGAATAGTCCATTTGTTTAACAAATCAAGGTTTTGAGGTATATCTAACTCTTCCAGTCGGGTACTTTTAGTACTAGTATCTCCTAGATCCATGATCAAGAGAATATATCTATGCCGAAATACTGCACATCAATCTCATATTTACAAGAAAATTTCTAGGCTCTGATACCAACGAAACCAGGATCTCAGAAGACGGGCGGTAATCCGCGCAGTCATCTTCAATCTAGCTTGTTAACATCTGAATTCAATGAATAAATCTGAATCGAAATATATACAAATTTTTATATAGTTTATTGACTGTATGGAAGGATCTAATCCTTTTATCCAAGCAAAGGGTCTGTCGAGATTCAAATACGTATTGTTAGTGAGCTCATGTGTCTAGCAGTTCTAACCGAGTATAAGGCGCCATTCGGATTTATTCCTTGAATTCGGATATTAACAAGCTAGATTGAAGATGACCGCGCGGATTACCTCCCGTCTTCTGAGATCCTGGTTTCGTTGGTATCAGAGTACCACTAACATCAGCTCCACTATCTATCATAGCAATAACAATATCAATTATTATTACTATTACTATTATTATTATTACTATTATTATTATTATTACTATTATTATTATTATTATTATTAAAACAATTTTTTCCCAATAATATTTTTTATTAGAAAATGATTTACCTTACTTCAATTCGAAAAATATTAAGAGATAAAACATTTTATATTTTATTATAATTTTTTTGATCTAGTTAATGATGAAATTATTATGATCTTTTTTTATATATGACATATATTAATGTATCACTTATGTTCACTGCTCCCCTCCCGCACAAAACTCTCAAAATCCTTAAGAATACATTTTGAATGATACCAAGTTAGAAAGAATGAATCTCAATTTATAGAGTCATAAACAAACTCAGGGCAAATACCCAACTAACCTCCCCTTTGGCCTGAATTTCTGACAAAATAAAATTATCACTTAAAAAGGTACATTGGGCTAGTCTATTTTTAATTGTTAAAATGAGATTAAGAAGATAAAATGATTATTTTCTACTTATTTATTTTGTTAAAAGTATTATTTTTATCAGGAATATAATATGTGTAAAAAGTGGGAAAAAAAAAAATCCTTCTATCCCATTTTATATGACACCCTTTCCTTTTTAGTCCATCTCAAAAAAATTGTCACCCTAGCATAATTTAAAACATTTTAACTTTAAAATTTCACTTTTACCTTTAATGAAATGATTTACGGCTACAGAAAAATCTAAGCATTATTTTATATCATAAATTTTAAAAGTCCTTTTAAAAAAAATATATAATGTCAAATCAAATGATGTCATATAAAATGAAACAGGAAGAGGATCCCATTAGATGAATATGGGTAAAATTGATGGCTATGTATTATGGCACATACAAAGGACGAAGTTAGAACAAAATTTATTTATTAAATTTTCTATAGTGATTGGACTAATATTCTTGTAATAGAAATATACTTTTAGGAATTTCATTAATTTCAACGTAATTGATTTGTTAAAGCAACATTATGGATTGATTTTCATATTGGTATAATATTATTAGTTTATATGTATTCAAAAATTATACTTATATAAAATTTATAATTTTTGTTGATATTCTTTGAAAATTTATGGACAAAATAACACTTGTTGTGAGAAACATAAATAACACATTAGCATTGTTGGCAAAAATAAATTTAATTATGACAATACTTACTTTTGTTGCTAAATATTTTTAGAAGCCACAACTATATGACTTTTTACAATGAAATATATTTTATTATAATAATTTTATTGTTGTATTAAAATTAAGTTTTGACAACAATATTATTTGTTGTCGCGAAAGTTTTTGCAATGGAGTTTATAGCAACGACGTGCAACAACTTTTTATCGTTGTCAATAGTACTTTTAACAACAACACTCCATATATAGCAACAAAAAAATTTGTTGGTAGAATTCTTCTTTCTTATTAGTGTTCATCACAAAAGTCTTCGTCCTGTGTAGCTTTAAGGATCATGTTATTTTTCTCCTCTTGAGAGAGAATTCTTCGGGATTTAAAGTTTCCTTATCTCATAGATTTTTAAATTTCTCATAGAGTTTTTCTATTGACATTCATCTTGTTTTTTCCAAGTCAATGAACATGTTAACTCATGTATTCAGGTTAGTAAAACAAAAACATAAAAGATGAAATAGACAGACAGAAAATAAATAATTCGAGTCCACAGAACCCACTGTGTATCCTTAAGAAATTTAATCCCCTTAAGTATCCGAGGTTGTAGATTAATTCCTCCCAAGATAAAATAAATTAATTATTACAGAAGTAGTTGTACCTCAAACTTCAATAATTTCAGCGAACTAAAAGATCAGCAACGAGAGCACACACTGTAATACCCCGCTACTAGAAAGACTTGGAATTAGAAAGAAACCGTTTTTGGAAATAAGCAAATTTGGAAAGTTTGACAAATTTAAGTATGAGTTTTGGGTCAACTTCAAACGACCATAACTCCTAGGTCAGGATAAGTTAGGTGTTCTACAAGATACCGTAGGAAAGATCTTTGAA
Source organism: Solanum raphanifolium (assembly GCA_036250405.1). Taxonomy (NCBI): domain Eukaryota; kingdom Viridiplantae; phylum Streptophyta; class Magnoliopsida; order Solanales; family Solanaceae; genus Solanum; species Solanum raphanifolium. Next base: position 11,253 of record JAJOOE010000061.1, read on the forward strand.
TTATATTTCCAACGCCACCAAGTTTTCTCAGTTTCGAGTTCATATGAGGGAGATATGCCCATTTTGAAATTGGGTTGTTTAGAAAAGAAAAATCAAAACCGGATATTTGAAGGGTACTATGGTCTTTTCACTACCCAATTAATTTATTTCATTTTTGGTAATTACTTAGGGGTCTAAATTGAATTGGGTCAGTTTACACACTCAAAGATTTCACGCTAAGGTTTTTGGAGAAAGAACTCAAGAGGAGAAAGGAGAAGAAAAGTTCAAGATTCGTCAAGTTCTTGCGATTTTGGTTGTGGATTTTGCCAAGGATTCAATCCTATGAGGTATGTGAGACTTTCATAACGTTGGGTTCGTTCACCCACGTTCCAAACATGTTTATTTCAGCATGAAGTCATCCTAAAAAGATTGGAAGTTTGAACGTTCTTGATGTTTGTTCTTGGATTGCTTTCGTTCATGAATTTGGGTTGAGACTGAGGAGTTTCTTGAGGTTATAATGTTGTTTCCTTGAGTTGTTTGAGTTAGATTCTTGTGTACAGATACTGGGTATCTGAATCTAAAGAGGAATTGAGAAAAAGAATAGAATTTAGGCGAATTGGGGTTAGAAAACAAAGAAAGAACAAGTCGGGCAAATTTGGGTACCAGGTCCGCGACGTTCCTCAGGATTGGAAAAATTCTCTCTATGTCGCGGAGAGGTCACAAACCCTTCTGCCTCAAAAATTATTTCGCGACCAAATATTTAAATGCATCTCCGCATCGCGGACTTGTTTCCAGATAGTGATTTCTTGATCGTTTCTCATGTTTAACTATCTAAAAACACTCCTAAACATCATGAGATCTTTCCTATCACAAATCACAATCCTTGAATCCATCAATTCAAATTCAAGGAAAGTTAAGAGCCAAGTCAAGAGAAGTTGATAGAGTCTTCCAAAAGTCTTTTACAAATGTTTTAACTTTGTTTTAAGACATGAGTTTTGAGTTGAGTAAAGAGTAAAGATTGAAGTTCATTTCTACAAAAGAGTATATCGGGACTATGTATTCCCAAAGAGTAAATGTTTTCACATTTAAACAAGAAAGGAAACTGAGATTTCCAAAAGAGCCTTTGAGCTAGTTTTCAGTAAAGAGTAAATGCTTTCACAATTAAGCAAGAGAGGAAACACAGATTTCCAAGAGAGCCTTTGGGCTAGTTTTGAGTAATTATCTCAAACCACAGAGTTATGTTTTTAAACATAAGAGCTAGTATTATATTTTGGGAGTAGTATTGAGCACCGATATCGGGGATAGTTCATACAACTCCCAGCCCCATAAACCTGTAGCCATCATTGGTAGAAAATGGTCATACTCTTTAGATGATTCGTTAGTGCTTTTTAGCATAGGGTAGTGGATCCACTTAGTAGTCAGGTTCTATACCCTCGGCAAGGTATAGGACGGCTCTGGCAGCGAGAGGCAAAATGATGTATCATCACATAACTCTTAAGTGATGGTTGTCGGTTAGAGAAACTCCCACAGAAGTATTTTGTATTATTATATACACAGAGTTACTTGTATTTTTATATACACCCAGAGTTTATATTGTATCTTTGCTTACACACAGAGTGTCACGACCTAGGGGTACCCCCTAGATGTAACACGATGTACTTCACCCCGAAGGGGTCGCATACATCTCTTAGCATATCATAAATATAAAATTCATAGAATGATGCGGAATTAAAATTTTTATTTACAATCGAAGTCTTTCATAAAACCGAATGGGAGTCTAGACTTTGTCTCATTTAGCCATCTAATACAATCGAGGTATCAAATAGGGACACATCCCTAACAATAGTTCTCAAATGAAATACTAAAAGAAACTACTAAGTAGAGATACTCGTCCTCAGATCTTGAGGACTCACCAACTAGCAAGGAGAATGACCTATTCCAAGCTTGAACCAATAGAAGATCGCCTTAAGAACCGAACCCTACACGTATAGAAAGATGTAGAAATATGGGTTAGTACAAAAATGCACCAAGTATGGAAACCATGCATAAAAACCTTTAAAATATGATAAAAGGGACAATTTAATTGAAACCATGCAATATGCGAATTTTAACATCATCTTTGAAATAGTTGGAGAACGTACTCATAAAACAACTCACATATAGTTCATCATAGCATAAAGGATAACAACATAAACATAAGCATAGTCTTCAATCATAGACATGATGCAAACATCAACCATCATAAGACATAATGTGCATACATAGTCAAATACCAAGATCATCTCCTCATAATAGAACCATCACATAAATGACCCTAAGTTATACTTGTGCCATGCATGAATGTCATCCCATAATACCACTCATACTAAGTATCCTTTGAAGTCACCATGCTCAAGCTCCTCATACCTTGATCTCCTCCATAGTTAGTACTCAAAGACAAGGAAACATCATGTTTAATAACTCATATTAAGGAAAGCCACTCATAGCAACTCTCCATATAAAGTATGTATAAATTCATAAATCATCATAAGTAAGAGAAACACACCATGGCCACTCTCAAAGCCTACTTGTGCCATGTATGAATGAAGTCCCATACCCCCACTCACACTAAGTAGAACCTTTTGAGGAACCATAGTACATAACTTATGTTCGTGTTCATAATTCATGTTCTTGTTCATTAGAGGGAATATAGCCTTAACCAACATAAACCATGTGAGGTACATGGAATCCGGTGTCGTGTAACCCCACACCGAAAAAACGTGTCCTACTTGCCTAAGGTATCACTAAATGTATTAGCTTTTAGATGGATCCAATAGCTAAGAACCTATGTGGCACATAGTTATGGGATAGGGAGATTGGTTCTAGAAACCCAACCTATTGTACTGGCGGATGAGCTTCCATCTCATGAGATTATCTTTAGAGAACCCAACCTGTTGTATTGATGGAGGGCCTCTACCTCACTTTCCATATCGACTCGGTGCTAAGCATTATTTCCCAAAATTACTTGTTTAAGTCTTTTAATTGAATTTACATGAATGAATGGGTATCTTACCCTTTATACAACACAACTCATAAAAATAATAGCTCATAGATTCAATAGGTGAGAACTAACTTTCAACCTTAGAATCATTAGTAATACATGAAGAAAACTTTGACATTAGGATCATGTTCTTGCATGAGAATAGACTTTCAATCAACACAACAAGATCATCATAGTCATGAACATATCATGAATAGAAATGTGCAAAGGTCCACATGAGAACTATACTTTCAATTAACACCATAGAGACATTGTAATCATGTTCATGCATGGAGTGTGTGGTTGTCCTTTCAATGACACAACAACAGCATTATCATCTTAGACACTTCACTCTCAAAGTGTTCATAAGGTGTGTACATAATATCACAACCATGCATAATTCTCATATCTTGCACACAAGCATCATAGACCATATCAAATCAACACATCTAACATTCATCATTTTAGACATGGACGTAATTGTTATTCAAGTAGTTCATTCATTGCATGCATAAGCTCATGTAATCATATTGTAGGTCATGTGGGTAAAGTCTTTCCACAATAATACCATATACAATTCAGCATGCATAATAGCTTCCTTCTTTAAAGCCTCACCATTCATAGCTCATTCATATTTGCTATTACCCTTAAGTCCCTAGAAGTCATTTTCATATTACAAGATTTACTCTCAAGCATTACCTCACATGGTCATCATGTAAACCTAATCTCAAGGTAAACTAACAATATGCTTCATTCTTGACCAATTATAGTCATTTAGTATCATATAAAGTCAATCTCAATACTACTCAACCATGATCCATCATATAAGCCCTAATCAAGTTCATTCATGTCTACAAGCTTTACTTATAATCAATTCATGTCTAAGTCATCTAATCTGGAAATTCATAAAGAAGTTTATCACTCTTAGGAGATCACATCTAACCCCTCAATTTGCCTCATTCATGGCACAACATTAGGCTATATCAATTTTACCCTAGAATCTTAGGTTAATCAAGAATAGCTGTATATTCATACTAAAATCATGAAATTTCATCATAATCAACCCGCATCCACTAAATTAGAGCAATTACCACATACATAACTCTATCACATTCTACTAGCATCAACCAATACCTATATTTGAGATCCAATTTGGGAAAAAAGGGGAATACATGGATTCTTGGGTAATTCATCAATTTGATCATAATATAAATCAATTAAGTCATGGAAATCATCTTTGAAAGGGTATCCATGGCTTAGAGTGAAAACCCAACTTTTGGGAATTTGAAATCTAGTTTTGGAAGGGCTCTATGGGTGAAGGCTACCCATAGATGAAAAGCCACCATACCTCAATGAAGAATCCACACGAAATGATTGGAAAAGTTGAATCCTTGAGCCCTAGACTTCAACTCTTCTTCTTCTTCTTCTTCTTCAATGGAAGTTTCCTAGAGAGATAAATATTTGGAGAGGAGAGTGTTTTTGGGAATTGATTTGGGTCTTGAGATATAATGAGTTAACAATGTGTTTAATGACATAAAATACTTTATATGGGTGTAATAAGTCCATATAAAATGACCCTACATTAACCCAACTTGAAAAGGAATTTCCTAAACTAACTTACCTTTGGCCGAGATTTTGGACAACATGCAGGCCCCATCCACGACCCTCACCCACGGGGAGTGGATGGACTCATGGACCGTACTGGTCATTTCGTGGGTTGGGTCTGCAGCTCCTCTTTTGAGGTCTTGACCGACGAAGCAATCCCACGGAGCGTGGACCACCCTATGGGGCGTACGTCCCCTCCGTGGGTCACACTTTTGGGCAGTTTTGGGCAGCCTTGGGGTTAGGCTTTAGGGTCCTCCTCAAAGACCCCTTGGTTGGTCCTTAGGGGGTCGTACATTGATGTTTAACCCCTAAACCCCTCATCCTAAGATCGGGAAACCATTTTACAACATTAAACCAAACATCAAACTCAAAAGCTTATACGTAAGGCTCTATTTTCACTTACTAGTTTTTCGGGTGTTACAATATCTCCCCCTTGGGAACATTCGTCCTCGAATGACATTTCTAAACACTTTACGGAATGAAAGACTCAAGACTAGCAGCCCATCAAGCGTGAAACATCAAATAATGCACATTTCAAAAGAGGAAACATCAACTCCAACTCAATCATAATCAATGTAATACAAGGAAGTAGGAACCACATTTACCAACCCAGGATGCAAGAATTTCTATAACTAGCCATGTTGAAGGAGGAACTACCATCTCCTAGTCATAACATGCTCAACATACTCTCATGGAGCCTATATGCAATTTACTCTCAAAACTCATTTTATTCAAGGAGCAATCTCTCAACTACTAACCAAAGCATGCTCATATATTCTTCTCATGAAGTACAATAGGCAACTCATACTCAAAGCACTACAACATGAGGAAAATGATTCACATAAACTCGTTTTCCTTTAATACACAAGTTTTCATGAACATGCATCATATAAGGAAATCATGACAACACATAAACACATGATAACCTTGCTAGCTAGGCACACCATCTCCCCCTTGGGAGTAAGCTTATATCGACTCTTCTAAACATCATCCCTCACATAATCATATGAGGAACTATCTTTTCCAACTAAAAGCAAGCTCAACACAACATTATGGAGCAAATAGGCCATTTCATCAAAAACATAACAAATAATGTTCTTCAAATCATCTCATGAAGTCAAATATGCCATCATCATACTAAAATGCACAATCAACATGAGGAACATATAAATCGTGAAAACTCATTTCATACTAAACATGAATTCTCTCAAAAACATGCAAAACATAAGGAGATCATGGAAACACATAAATCACACATGACTCCAAATTGAAACAAGTCACAAGGAACTTTTGGTCTCAAGCTAGAATAGGATTAGAAGAAATAGATGAGGATATCAGAACTCTCAATCAAATCTTGCTTTCTAAGCACACCATTTTTTTTTTAACTCTAAGATCGGCCCAAGTTATCACTAATACTTCACCTCCATCACACAAGGTGATTCTAAGCCATGGTGAATTACACTCCTACCCTTTTTAGAGAAGTCTAATCACTCAACACATATAGGCATTTCTCAAACACCCTTTTCATCAAACCGTCCAACCTACCCAAAACTCAAAATGGTCAAGTAGGGTTCTACCATCATTATTATAAAACAACAATGAAGCCCATTCATACTAAGGGCAACATCAAGGTCTAGCATATCAAGTCACAAAAGACAAGTAATACCGAAATCTAATAAAGCATAAAGCACATACTGGAACCATTAAGAGGAACTTGCTTACCCTCTCTTCCTCTAGCCTTAAGCACCGGGCAATCTCTCATTTTGTGACCAATCTTACTACAACCATAGTAACCCTTCATGCCGGCTAGACACTTACCATCATGCCTTTTTCCACACCTAGCACAAGTAAGGAATATGATTCTACCATCTTTGTCTTGGGACTTAGGGTTAGACACCCTCTTTTGGGTAAACTTTGGGGGAACCTTAGAAGAGCTTTGTGTAACACCCCGTATTATACGTGTATTAGTTCTATTTATATGATGCTTATAAATTTCCTTGTGGTATAGTTATGGACTCGGTTTCCTATGCGACTAGTGACAATAGAATAGGTTTAAAGTGAACTGTTTGTAGATTTTGATGCGACCCGATTAAGTTGACGTCGATGAAAGTATTTAAACTTGAGATCATAAGGTGGTATTTGAGTCTAAAGTTTTAAAGTGACATAGTGTATATAAGTTTTAAGTTAAGTTAAAGGTATTAAGGTCTAGAAATGGAATAAAATATTGAGGTGCTTGGTTGACTTAACTAAGGTAGTAGGTGACAAATAGGTGTATCACCTACTTTGACTTATTGACCAGCCCAAAGGACCAAGTAGGTGCATCACCTACTAAGACTCTTTTGACCATGTTATTGGGCCAAGTACACTACACCTACTTGCATTAATCTGGCCCAAGTTGAATAGAAGAATAAGGGGAAAATGGACAACCAAGGCCCAATTTTTTCAAGCCCACAAGAAATAATTTGAATGGAAAATTAGGTGCATCACCTACTTAAATGTGTGGCCTAAATTAAAGACACATGTTGGCTGCAAATGAAGTACAAGAAAGGTGGCAAAAGAGAACCTATTAAGGCCAAAAATCTGATACAAATATCTCATTTTCCTCTTATCCAAAATTTAAGCTCTCAAGTTCATATATTTCTCTCTCTCAGGATGAAACAGCCACCCAATATTCCCACCAGGGTACTAACTATTTTTCATCTTGTTTCTTCCAAAGCAACCACAAGATCACCTTCTCTCCTCTACTGTTTCAAGTATATTGGACAGTTCTTCAAAGGGAGTGAACTAGAGATAGTTCTATGTGTTCGCAGCCAAGGTTCTGCCATTCTCTTCCAAAGATTAAGAGAAGGTTACAAAAACAGTAATTGAAGGAGAATAACAGATTTAGATAGCCAAGGTAAGGGCGCTGCCACAACCTCTAATTACTAGTTTATTTGAGAATTCTAGACTTACTTGTTTATTGCAACTCGTGAGATGGTGATTGAAAACCATAAATTCAAGTCTTTTGATTATTTTTGAGTGTTGAGGACTACTATTGTATTGATTTGTTTATAGGAGGTCATGGATGTACTTAGAGAATGATTGCGGAAAGCTGTAGGGGGGAAATTTATAAGATATGGTGATGCACCATTAAATTAAAGTTTTGGTAAGCTCACTGCCCGTTCCATGGGAAGGTTGTTTCGTGTAAATAACTATAACAGACATAATTTGTAAAAGAAAACAGTCAATTAGAAGAATTATGGGCTGGCTGCCCGACTACTGTTTTGATGAGTTGAAATATCCCGAGTTGGTTGGTAAGCTGCTAATATTAGCCTTAATGATTAGTTGTTGTAGATGAAGACTATGACGTTAAAGGACAGGTTGACAGTTCGTAAGCTATACGAATTAGGAATTGAGGTATGTAAGGCTATTCAATTTTCTATTTATTTGGTATGAATCCAACACTTGTATTACACAGTAAGCTTTCTAAGTGCCCTTGGTAGTGACTTATCCATAGTTGCAGTTCCTACTCCCTAGAGCATCAAAGTGAGTACTGTAATATGAGTTTATTACTAAATGTACGTGCTTACTTTGCCAAGTATTAGCATGCAGGGTTTAAACTTGTTTCATTGTCAAAGTACCCTTGGCACGTATTCCCCTTATACAAATCAAAATGATCCTAGATTACACATGGTACATATGTTTATATGATCTGCCCATATCTTGCCAACTTGCTTCAATTGTCTATTCCATCATATATGGCATCTTTTCACATGTTCACATGTTCATATGTTCCCTTTATTGGTTATTAATCCCATTGTGTTAGACTATAATGTTACCTCACAAGATCCCTACTATCTCTATTGTACATTTTATATGTACTTACTTGGAATATGTATCCGTCCTTAAGTTGAATCTGCCCATGTTCTCCCTTGGTTCCACGTTCATGTATACCTTGTATTTGATTTAGTTAGTGAGTATTTGGCTATCATATAGAGTTCAAATCTCTTGGCTGAATGTTAAATGTCTTCACTTGATATGTGCTTCAATTTGAGATGTCAAAATGCTTACTGAGTCATATAAGCTTTTAAGTATTACACGTTCATGTCAACAAAATAAACAAGGATTTCTAAGTAATGAGAGGGGATCCTTGGGATGTGATAGGAATACGGGTTAAGCTAGATTATTTGGTACATGCTTTCGATAGAAGATTCATAAAATAATTGTGACTAGCCTAGACTTTAAGGGGGATAAGCTCTCTCTTGAGCAACTTACCTTGTTTCAAATGCATTCCTTTCGGACACCCACTTGCCGCATGAAGATCAGCCTACAGCTTCACCCACTCACTCTCTCGAGCTGAGTGTGTGGACATGGGACTAGGGTTCACTTTCTTGAGCTGAACCTCATTTCGACCCACTCAGACTGGCCATCAATCTAGTGGTCTTAGTTTTACGACCTCTCTCTCGAGTCAGCCGAAAACACATAAATAAACTTGTATTTGCAACTACAAATTCATTAAATTCATCCACAACCACTAAACAAAATCACATTTAAACTACGAATAGACTATCAACAAGCAAGTCCCAACAATTATCTTAATCCATATTGGCTAAATCACACCCCAAGAATTGGGGTTTTTAGTCACAAATGTATTATAGATAGAAATTTAAACCAAATTGAGCTCGCATTCAACTGGGTATGAAGATTTAAGTCTCAATACAGGCCAAAATTGAAGAATCCAAGAGGCCCAAATCAAAATCTTGTAGATGAAACCCTTTGGATCTTCAAGTCTTCAAAACCTTTTCAAACTTAGAGCAAAAATATCAAAAAGTACTATTCTATATCAAAAATTATAATAATTGTTCGACACTTAAAACTACAAATCAAACTTGTATTTATAGTTTAGACAGATTTGTGCTGCAGCGAATCATTCAGTGTCATTAGTCGAAATCATCGATCAACTCGGCGATTCGCCTTTTGGTGTAGTTCATCGCCGTCTTGCACCATCCTTCAGCATCGTTGTGCTCTGGGTCATTGGGTGACATGGAACTACTTCGCGGAACTTCTCGGCGATACGCTGACTGCTCCCTTATTCCGCCGACTTGATTCTTTCCTTCAGGGATCAGCACACTGGAATAAAAGGTGAATTAAGACCCTTCGGCGACTCACCAAGTGGACTCAACGATCCTTAGGCCTTCATTTCTTCGTTCTTTTCAGCCTTTTCGTTCCTTTTTGCGATGTTATATGCATGTTTTTCTTCAAACATCAAATACCTGAAACTTAATGGTTTTCATTGGCTATTGAGATAAAATAAGCATTTGAGGACACAATTTCTATTAAAACATAGCCCTAAATGAGTCCAATTTGTGGACTCATCAACACCCCCAACTTAAACTTTTGCTTGTCCTGAAGCAAACTCATGTTCAGCCGCTCAAAAAAGGTGTCTCGAACAGTGCTACATAAGACTCAATCATGAATGAACACAACATGACTCAATTTATTTATACAAGGATCAATTGTGTACTTAAATATTCAAGTTGTGACACACCATTACCAAAGATTCTCAAGCTCGCAATACTTGCTTCAAATGCAAGTTCAAGCACAACAAAAGACTTTGAATGCCCTCACACAAATGATGATTCCATTTTCACACGCAAAGGTATAATCAATTTAAAGTTCAGGAATCAGATACAACACTCACACTTACAAAGATGAACACAGTGCATGCTTTCACCCATAGATTTGCCCGTATTTTCCAATCAACATATGTTTCGACTTTCTGAAGATCACAAAAGTCTTAACAAGGCTTGTAACGGGACTGAGTGTAAAAGTATGGTCATTTAGGCTCAATGACTTTTATCCTCATGAAATGTGGTTCTCTCAACACCTCCTTTCTTTTTCCTTTATCATTTTCATTAGTGAATCATAGGTCATCGTATTATTCGCTTCCCATGCATTGTTTGGGAACCCCATCTCTTTTGTACTTTATTCCACTACTTTCTTTTTCATTCTTTTTCTTTTTCTTTATCTTTTCTCTCTTTTTTTTTATATGGAGGGGTACCATTTTTTATACCATGGGTAAAAGGAGACTTTCCTTGCACTTCTTGACTTGCTCTTATCTTTTCACCACACCCCCAACTTAGGTTTTTAGCCTAAGTTGGGCTATTCAACTAACCACAATTCAAGAGGATTATATGTAATGGATTAAGAACGGTCTAGTTTTCATCAAGCTTCTTCCAAAGAAGGGTAAGGCTCAAAGATTGTTCGACAGAGAATCACACGCTCATAAGGTAGGTCACAAAAGAGGTATATGTCAAATTAGAGGTGATTAAAACCTTGGGTTGCCTCCCAAGAAGCGCCGTAGTTTACGTAGTGGCACGACACAAGTCCTTTCTCATTCTCCGTTATTGGGGTTAGCCCTAGTGTCACTAGGTAACCCCAATAGATCATTTGGGTGGAGATGAGGCACTGCAAAATTCATGAGTGCTTTGATCAGCTGGATAGATCTAGAGTGAGATGCAATCATCTTATGTAGCACCTTAATATTCTCCTTCACATCTTCTAGCACTCGATCTTGATCAGTGATCTTTTGGAGAATGATTTGTAGTGTGTCCTCAACACGATTATTCTCTCTGTCTCTAGACCTTTTCCTCTCATGAGGGGGTATGCACCTCCCCTTGCAGTTGCACTGGTTTTCCACCTCTGAGATTTTGGTGGCCAAGTCGTTCAGTTGAGTTACTAGCAGAGTTAACATTAAGTCACCCTCGACTTCTTGGTTCACCTCAGCTAACTTGACACCACTTTCCTAAGCCATTCTCACGGTGTCTGCATGCAACCAACAAGTCAAAAGAAAACAAAACTAAAAGTAAAGTAAGTAAACTAAAACTAAGGAGAACAAAAATTCTATTAAATTAAGAATTCTCAAATAACACCACTCCCCGGTAGCGGCGCCATTTTTATGTTTGCGTAATCAAGACACAACTTCTGATGCAAGAGTTTACGATCGTACAATAGTTTAGTAACTCAACCAAGGGTTGAGATCGTTCCCAAGATAGTGGTTTTGAGAATTAATAGAGAAATACAATTTAGTTCTAGCTAGTCGTAGCTAAACACATTAATGATTAAAAATATTATAAATTAAAGAGGGACACAAGACTGTCAATTAACAATGGGGGGTTTTGTCACTACTAAGTAAAAACAACAAAATAAACAAGGATTTCTAAGTAATGAGAGGGCATCCTTGGGATGTGATGGGAATACGGGTTAAGCTAGATTATTGGGTACATTCTTTCGATAGAAGATTCATAGAATAATTGTGACTAGGCTACACTTTAAGGGGAATAAGCTCTCTCTCTCGAGCAACTTACCCCGTTTCAAATGTGTTCCTTTCAGACACCCAGTTGCCGCATGAAGACCAGCCTACGCCTTAACCCACTCACTCTCTCGAGCTGAGTGTGTGGACATGGGACTAAGGTTCACTCTCTCGAGCTAAACCTCATGTCGACCCACTCACACTGGCCATCAATCTACTGATCTTAGTTTTATGACCTCTCTCTCGAGTAAGCCAAAAACACATAAATAAACTTGTATTTGCAACTACAAATTCATTAAATTCATCCACACCCACTAAACTACATCGTTTAACCCCTAAACTACGCCGTTTAACCCCTAAACTACATGGTTTTGGTCAGTTTTAGCATAGTAACTTAATTAGAATCTACCCTAATCGATTCACTCACCCAAAATTTAGCAAACTCAAAGCAAGAGAGGAGAAAGAGTCTACCAAACTCCTCTCCAAGAAAGCATCAGGTTTTCATCAGTTTCATCCCCTGAAACGAAAGATTTCTCCATGAAATTTGTCACTAGGTATGTGGGATATCACTAGTGGGTTTCTTTCACCCATTAAGTCCGTAGAATTCAGTCAGATTCTTGATTCCCTTCATATTGTTTAGACTTAGGGTTTCTAGAACTTCAAATTATTGCTATGATTTAGTTTTAAGATGAATCCTGGTAAAAATATTACATTTTCGTAACTATTTTGTTTAATTCTTGAATGAAATTAAGAACCCTAGATGTGTTGATTAGTTTAGTTCATGAATTATACTTCCTAGTCTAGTTTATACAGATATACATACATCAATTTCAAATTATTCATTATCAGTGCTTGATGTTGCATTTTCAGTTAGCATGTCAGTATTTTGAGTTATCAAGTTATTTCAGTTGTGTTGTAGTTTTATTCATTCAGTTAGGATTAGACTTAATACCGAGTTAGACTAGGGTCAATCACACTCATAGTCCCAGAACTACGTGCCCCCGTAGGATTGTAAGTCCCCTCTGTGGGTATTATATTTAGTGATCACTCCAGTCATACCTTTATACCCTTGGTAAGGTTTATTAGGTCCTCTCGATGGGGGGTATACATCGGAATCCACATTTAGCTCATCTGGTTTTATGTCGATTATTAGTTGTTCCCATGGTCAAATTCTAGTGCATTTGAGCAGGTTCCAGTTATATTTCAGTATTCAGTTTCAGCATGTTAAATACTTGGTCATTGCATTCAGTTCAGTATATTTCAGTACATCCATCATGTTCAGATTATATCATTGCTCTGTGCGCTTTATTTCAGTTTTGTATATATTATTCAGCTTTATCCTATCCTGCATGCTCAGTACCTTTCAAGTACTGATGCATAGTCTCTGCTACATCTTTTCGTAATGTAGGTTCAGGTACCCAGAACCAAGATCACACATAGATCGGCTCCCGATCTCCATTTTAGCAGCTTCAGTGGTGAGTCCTCATATTTCGAGGACAATAGACATGTGTCTATATTTAGTCTTTTCCTTTCAGTTTTCAGTATTTTCTAGAGTTAATGGCGGCATGTCCCAGTATCTCTAGTCAGTTACAGGCTTATTTCAAAGATATATAGATTCAGCTTTAGTATTTGAGTTACAGTTCAGTGTTATAAACTCTATTCCAGTTTTATATATATTAAGACTTAGATGGGGTATTCCTATCATTTAGTTATGTCATGTTTTTAGCTTCCGCTCTGTATTTGTTAAAGTATGCTTATGTTATGACAACTCAGGGTTACGTTGGGGTCACTCGTGATCTTAGGTCCCTTGATTACGTCTTGTGGGTAGCCTCGGGGCGTGACACTACTCAACCATGTTCAACACATAGAAAATGCACTAGTACAAGAAGTTGGAACTATACCGTTCCTATAATCAAGATAAATTATTTATAATATTTTCCTATAATCCCACCGATGAAATTTCTTATTTCCATCTTTGATTGTGATCAAAAAACATTATACCTATAAGAATCAGGGATTTAATCCTTCATGTATAAGATAAAACTCTATATATTAAATTATCTACTATATAAGTAAACAAACACAATAAATGAATATATGATCTATTAAAATTGTAGTGAAAATTGAATAAACTTTTATTCTATAATAAATATTATATATAAACATATAATTATTAGTATATATCCCAACATGTCATAGTAACTAGAAGCATACAAATACTACATAATGCACCGGTAAATGATGATCATGATAAAAATAGTGTGGTTATCGATAAAGATCCATTGCACCAAGTTGAAGCTCCATTAGCGAAATATGAGGAAAATGATCAATAATCAAGCAAGAATCATGATAATGCTATGGCCTTAAGTGGTAAAACTCTGATAAAATCACCTCTAATTTTCCTCAATGGTTGAGGAAGAGATGACAATGCAAAAGTTATGTAATTTTGGGAGGCAGTCAAAGACTTGTGAATCAATATTTGATTTGTAGACGTGTTGGTTGAAATTCCTGGGTATGCCAGTTTTATTGAGGAGTGGTCACGAATAGAAGATTGATTGATTGTGAAATGATTGACTTGTCCCAATCTTGTGCCATTTTGACAAAGAATGCCATTATGAATATGTAGGAATCTTGAGCCTTCCCTATCTCAGGTACCATTGGTGTGTGTGGGGACATTTGCGAAAAGGTTATGCGATCTAGGGGCGAGTAGAAATTTGATGTCATTAAAGGTCTTGAACAAACATTGGCTGGAAGAGCTTAAACCGATAAATATGAGATTGTTGATGGCTGATCATTCAATAAAAAGACAGGTTGGGAAAGTGTATGATGTTCTAGTAAGGGTTAAAAGTTCATTTTCCTGATTAAACTTGTGATATTAGATTGTGTGATTGATATTGAGATTCTCGTTAAACTTGGAAGGCCATTCTTGACTACCAAAAAAGCATTTGTTGATGTTGAGGGGGTGAGTTGATATTTCAGGTTAATGAAGAAGAGGTTAGTTTCAATATTTACAAGTCAATGAAGTATCTAAGTGACATGCATGTGGTGCCACACGTGGCTAAAATTGATGTGGTTGTGGCTAGTATTAGTGAGGTGGCATAACGTGGAGAATCTTTAGCAGTCGTGTTACTCAATTATGATGAAGAAGAAATGACAGACTATGATGAAGAGGTCACTGCTCTTGTTGGTGTAAGGTCATACACTTCAAATCCAAAAAAAATAGACATTGGCTTGTCATGTGAAGTGGCACCACCAGCCAAGCCATCCATCTTAGAGCCTCTGAAATTGTAGTTTAAAGTACTCCCTCCTCATCTAAGATATATATTTTGGGAGCCGACAATACATTGTCGGTTGTTATTGCAAATGACCTCGAAACATGGCAGGAAGGGTTTTTGATAAAGGTGTTGAAAAACATATGAAAACATTGGGCTGGTCAACTAGTTACATTTTGTGAATTTCTCTGGGCTGTGTACTCTTAAAATACAACTCACCCAGAGGGTATAAGCCAGTCATTGAGCACAAATAAAAGTTAAATCCTCTAATTCAAGAAGTTGGGAAGAAAGAAATAATTAAATTGTGGGATACTAGAGTAAATTTTCCAATTGTGGATAGCCTATGAGTGAGTCTGGTTCAATGTGTTCCTAAGAAGGGTACCATGAGGGTAGTTCCAAATGAAAAGGATGATTTTGTGGCTACTCGACCCATGAGTGGCTAGCGAGTATGTATCGATTACCGCAAGCTAAACTCTTTGACCAAGAAAGAAGACTTTCCTATGCCCTTCATTGATGAGATGCTTGATCAATTATTGGGAAAATGGTGGTATTTTTTCTTTGATGGGTATTCTGCTTATAATAAAGTATCCATAGCACCGGAAGATCAAGAAAAAATATTCTTCACTTGTCCTTATGGGATGTTTTCTTTCATGTGAATGCCCTCTGGATTGTGCAATGCTCCTTCTACCTTCCAAAGGTGCATGCTATAATTCTTTCCCGACATGGTGGAAGAATATATGAAGGTTTTCATTGATTGGTGATTAATTTGAATAATGTCTCCATCTTTTGGAGATGGTGTTGAAGCGATGTGTAGAATCAATCTTTATTCTAAATTGGGGAAAAATTCATTTATTGGTATATGAAGGCATCGTCCTTGGACCAAAATCATTGCAAATTTAATTGAGGTGGATCAAGTCTTCGTTGATGTCATTGCCAAGTTTCCTCCTCTAATCTTGGTAAAAGGGGTGCAAAGTTTTCTAGGCTATGATGCTCTCTAAGAAAGATTTGTAAAAGACTTCTCAAAAGTGGCTATCCCATTATGTCGGATACTTGAAAATGAAAGTGCTTTTGAGTTCGATGTTGCTTGGTTGAAACCTTTTGTGATCCTAAAAGAAAAACTTGTTTCAGCCACGATCATAATTGCCCACGATTTGATTCCTCAATTTAAAATGATGTGTGATGCATGTGGATTAGCGCTTTGCGCTGTTCTTGGAAGCATACAAATTTTTTTATTCCATCTATTATGCAAGCAAGACTTTAGATTGCGCACAAAAAAATTGCACCATGACGAAAATAGATTTTCTACCTGTCGTGTATGGTTTTGAGAAATTTGGAGCATACGTATTGGGCACCAAGGATGTAGTGCACACTGATAATGCAACACTCCTATACTTGATGGCAAAGATGGAGGCCAGGCTTAGGTTTATTCGTTGGGTGCTACTTCTTCGTGATAGGAAGGGTTGTGAAAATCAAGTTGTTGACCACTTATCGAGCCTTGAATGAAGTTCACCATTGGCTCAGGGTAAAGGCATTGATGATACGTTCCCCAACGATTCAGTGACGATGATGCCCCATACATTTACACCATGTATGCTGATTATGCCAATATTATATTGTGTGGATTGTTGACTGAGAGACTGAACAACTACCAAAAGAAAAAATTCTTATTTGATATTAAAAAGTATAGTTCGTATAACCCTTACAATTTTAGGGAATTTTCCGATCATGTTATCCAGCGTTGTGTACCTTGATAAGATGCGAGCGCCATCCTTGAGACTTTCCATACTTCACCCATAGGCGGGAATTAGGAAGGTATTCGTACAATATCAAAGGTATTGAAATATGGTTATTATTGGCCTATGGTGTATTTAAATGCTCATGACTTTTTACAAAATTTGTGTGTAATGTCATATGAAAGGGTGTATTTCAAAATGACTTGAGTGGCCTATTTCACATATCCTTGAAGTTAAGTTGTTGAATGTATGGGTAGTTGATTTTATGGGACCCTTTCCTAGCTAATTCAGGAATAGGTATATCCTAGTGGTAGTGGATTATGTGTCGAAATGGGTAGAGGCCGTGGCATTGCCTAACAAGGAAGGGAGGGGTGTCACAAAGTGTCTCAAGAAGTATATTTTCACAAGATTTGGTACCCCAAGACCCATTATAAGTGATGATGGTACCCATTTTACTAATCACCAATGTGAAGTACTTGTATCTAAGTATGTCTTAAAGCACAAGGTTGACACACCGTATCACACTCAATCAATTGGGCAATTCATAGTGTCTAACCGGGAAATAAAGAATATTTTGGCCAAAACAGTGAATGTAAACCGAACCAATTGGTCAAGCAAGTTTGACGGTGCACTTTGGGCCTATTGAAATACTTTCAAGACCCACTGGCATGTCACCATACCTGTTAGTGTTGGGGAAGACCCATCACTTGCCTATTGAATTATAGTACAAAGTCTTGTGGGCATTGAAGAAGCTGACCTTAAATTTAGAGAAGACCTCAAGGAACCATGTTGATCAACTACTTCAATTAGGTGAATTTTGGTTGAAAGCATATGAGAGTTCCACACTATAAGGAGAAAATGAAACATTGGAATAACTGCAAGATCCTACACTTTGTGTTTCGGGTAGATGAGCTAGTTCTCCTATTCAATTTAAGGTTGAAACGTTTTTCGGGTACGCTAAAATCAAAGTGGATTGGTCCGTATAAGGTTACTATGGTGTATCAAAATGGAGCGATTGAAATTGAAGATATCAAGGGTATAAATTTTACAGTCAATGGTCAACAGTTGAAAGTCCATTTTTGGGAAGGTCGTGATGTGAGACTTCTTGAAGTGGTGTACTGGGATGATGCGTGAGAAGAATGTCCTTGTCGTGCCGTGATGTTAAATCAAGTGCTTCTTGAGAGGCAGCCCAAGGTTTAGTGGTTTGCAATAATGTGTCACTTGTGCAGGACGGAAGAGAGAAAATAGGCGATGTGCAGTCCATGTCGGTGACTCACCAAATCCACTATGCGAAGCTTCAATGAGTTCACCCTTTGGGCTACTCAAATTTGTGGAAGTGACACAACATGAAAATTGGGATATGATGACATTATATAAATGTCATACTTACCTATTTAAATGTCATAAATTAATTTATCAATATTCAATTTACATTTGGATGAAATGTTGTGTATTTCAGTGTCGGGAAATTTCCAACATTTACCTAAATTTAAGACATTTGTTTTTGACATTTTGATAAATTTCAAAAATTATTTTACAACATCATTTTGCAACATTAAGCTAAATGTTCATAATAAATTTTTGACATTTATTTTGGGACATTTAGAAAAATTACCAATAGGAATTAACAAAATTTACTTGCGGCATTAACGTAAATTTAGAGAAGAAATTTGTGACATTTGTTAAACATCAATTTAAATTTGTAACATTTAGATTAAAATTCATAAAAGTTTATTTATGACATTTACTTGGTGCTAATATAAAACGTCACATTTAATTTTTTAACATTATAGGCAATGTAAACAGATAAAACATTAAATGTAATAAAAATTAGTGACATTATGAATCATTCATTCTTCTCTATACCTCTTTCGCAAGCAACCATAGAGAGCTAAGCTACAACCGAATTTGCAACTTCAGATCATCAATTAAAACATGAACAAACAATTGAACCCATTTAAAAAAAACATTATATTATGAAATTGCCAATAGCCCCAAGTTAATTTATTTATTCAATTAAATGATCACGCCCCTAAGGAAAGGGGTTTTACCCAAACATAGTAAAAAGTAAGAAATGGTTAACAAAAAGATTATTCAATCAAATTGTACACAATCTGCAATGCCCAATGCAAAAATTAAAGCTAGAATCTTAAAACCCCAAATGCGAGAACCAAATCTCCTCCAAGAATGTTCAATAACGTAAAAATATATAAAAGCTCCCAAAACGGGAGAATACACTGTGGGAACTCATTTTCTCTTCCAAATAATTGAACTTATACGTTTCCAAAAGCATAACATGGAGTCTACTACGTGAAATATATTAGGATAACCGATTGACTCGGTGTTCCGCCGAGTTGCACTTCTTCATGCCTTTTTGCTTGACTCTTGCATACAATTGTTCTGAAAGGTTAGGCGAGTTGTGTCATGATTGCCAATCCATTCGGCGCATCGCCGAATCACCTTTTGCTGTCCAAGTTGACTCGGTACATGGGCTATTTCGCTATAATATTTGCCGGGCTGGAGGCTCACTCAGTCAGTCGCCGAGTGGCTTTTGAGAGCTCCAACTTCTCTTTTCTTCAGGTTTTCCATTTTTTCGCTCCTTTTCACATCGTAATGTCCTTGCCTTGTTCTTAAACCTTCATTGCTCCATATAAACACATTAACATCCGTTATGAGCACAAAATAGACATTGAGGACACTAATTCATTGAATAATGAGCCCTAAATAAGTCGAAATTCCCGACTCATCCACACCGCCAACTTAAACTTTTGCTTGTCCTCAAGTAAAACACAAGATCGATTAGGCCAACAGGGATGTCTACAAAAAGTGCTCCTCGAGACTAAACATGAATGCACACAAAGTTCAACCTCCAAATGCAATGTTAAATTGTGCCCTAAAAGTTTCAAAACATGACTAGGGATCATCAAATAGAGTTCAAGCTCACAATGCTCACTTCAAATGCAAATTCATGCTCAACAAGAGTATTTGAAGGCCCTCACATCAAAAATGGTTTCATGCTCTCATAAAGCTAATCAAAGATTATAATTAAGGAATCGAAATCAACTCTGACCTTCTCAATGAAAAAAACATGCATGATTTACCCATAGGTTTTACCCATAGTTTCCAACCAAGACATCACTCTGTTCATGCAAGGTCACAAAGGTCTTTTAAGGCTTGTAATAGAGTTGAGGGTACGAGTATTATCATTTTGGCTTAGTAACTTCTACCATCATGAAGAATAACTCAAATTTCACTTTTTTTCCTTTTCATCTTCAAAAACTCATCCTTGGCTTCTTTATAGCACACAAGATTTTTTTTAATATCTCATCGGACACCCTTTTTATTTCCACAACATTGCTCAATTCTTTTCTTTTTTAGTTTTCCCATTTTCTCATTTTTTTTAATATGCAGGGGTTCCATGCTTTTTCCATACATGCCTTCAAGGGTGAATTTTTTAAAACTTCTTGCTCGATTTCTTTCCTCATTCTTACCATACCCCCAACTTAGGCTTTTGGCCTAAGTTGGTTATTCAAACAAACAAATCCTTCATAGAGGTTTTAGGGGGGAGGTCACGGTCATTTGCGTTCATGTTTAATCCAAAGTAAAAGGTTAGACTCAAATGGTGCCCAACTAGGTTCACACACTCTCACGATTGTCACACAAAGGTATAACAACTAGGCTCAGTCTCAAGAATTTATGCCTAAGATCATTTCCTTCATTCACCAATGTTAGTTAATTGGACCAACGGGACAAGTTCTAAGTATCATCATGCACACATTTTAAGTAATTCTCACAACACAGATCCGAACACAATTATCAATCACAACTATACAGGTTAAGCTCACGTGCAACGGTCATTGGAAGACTCACATTAACAATTCAACTAGTCATAATGAGATGCTAAGAGTTCAAACAAGATTTATGCAACTAAAATTACCTCGTTGGACCTATGCAAACATATCATTCATCAAATGTACTAATCAAGTCATTCGTATAGACCACAACCGACACATAAATGTACAAGAGAAAAACAACATCATTTTTAGACAATCAATCAAGAGAGATACCAATGAAATAAATACGACCTTCATTCACATAAAGAAACACATAGGAGTTTCCAACAAAAAGATAAAAAAACAACAAAATATCCAAAACAAAAAAAATACAACCAAGAGGATATGTATCAAGATACCTTCACCACACCAAAGTATCTAAAAAGTGTCTTCAATGTGAAGTAATAACAAAATGTATCAATAGAGAATAAAATGGAGGGACAGTAAAACTCCCCCTGTCAGGCTAAGTCTAAGGTGAACTCTGTGTATCTGTGATAGCCTCAACCTTGGCATCAATACCCATTTCAACTCCAACTCTGGAGGTCTGTGCAACTATCTCGTCTGTGGGCTGAGACCTACTAGAGTTAATCATGGATGTGTCGAGTAGTGAGGCCTCCAGGGCCACCCGTACCATGTAACCCTCCAATTTCCCTAAATCCTCGAACACTGCCTCATCACTGTAATACCTCAGAAACTTGTAGGCTGAACTAGATCTTGACGTTAGGGTTAGAGACTTGAGCGTACCTCCCTGTACCTTAAAATCTAGGTTTTCATGTTAAAATGTCGCGGTTTAAACCCCAAGGACCAACAATGTATCCTTGAGGAAAAGCCTCATAGAGGCTGCCTGCCTGGCAGTGACCCACGGAGGGAACCCATGCCTCGTCGATCATCCCACGCCTCGTCCGTGGGAGTCCTAGATCAAGCCTGCAGAAAATAGGCCTCAGACCTCGACCCACGCATCACCAGCACGGGCCGTGGGTCCAACCACGGTCCGTAGGTGAGGGGGTCGTGGGTGGTGTCTGAAACTGCCTTTTGGCAGTTTTTCTTAGGGGTATTATGGGGTTTTCCCATTTTAATTAACACTAAGTGACGTGATTTTAATGTAAATTAGACTAAGTATATAAGGATTTAAACCTCCAAATGTTAGTTATTTTCCTTATTATTTCAAAATCTCAAATCAAACCAAACTTTCCCCGAAACTCTCTCTCTTGAACTCCTAAGAAAATGAAGAAGAAAGTGAAATCTACGGTTGAAGGATAAGGCTTTTCCACTAAAATTCATAGGGTTTCTTCATAAAGGTACCATGGATAGTATTCATCCATGGAGCCCCTCCAAATTCAATTTAAAATTTCGTGATTTCCCCAGAAGTTAGGGTTTTACTTCAATGTCATGGGTTCCTTACAAAAACGTTTCTAATGATTGATTCATGATATATTATGTATACATTTATGATTTCCTATGGTTTTTATGTTTAATTCCCCCAAGAACCTATGAAACCCACAAATTTCTCAATTATGATCTTGAGATGTGAGTTTGTTGATTATAGAGGAATGTTATGAGATCACGCTTATAGTAATTGAGCTAGTTAAGTTATGTTATTATCCATGTCTAATGTAGTATATTCTAGATGTGTTGAATTATGATCGATGGTCTTTGAAGGAAAATGTATGAGAAATATGCATAATTATGAGACTTATGGAGATGCTTTTAGATTACTTTGAGAGTAAAGTGATTATGACTATTATCTAGTTGTTGTGTTGTTGGATGGTATACTCATATGCACACCTACGTATGACTATGATATGATGTGCAAGGTTTTCTCACAATATGAAGATTCTAAAGTTGAAAGGCTATTCTCACCTATTAAATGTAGGAGCTATAGTATGAATTATGTAGGATTAAGTGTCACGACACTATTCCATGAACTTAAGTCAAGACAATATATGCAATATATGGGAATTCATTCTTAGCACTGAGTTGATATGGATATGAGATGAAAGCTTCTACACTAGTTGAGTCCGGCTTTCCAAATGGGTTCCTTATACGCTAGTTGAGTTCGGATTCCCAAAGTATGTATCTCATGAGATGGAAACCTTCTACCATAGTTGAGTTCGGGTTTCTAGTAGAAATCTCCTTATCCCATAACTATGTGCCCTCATAGGTCTTTAGCTAGTTGATCCACCTAAGCTAAGAGTATGGTTCTACCTTAGGCATGTAGGATGCCTCTTTTTGGTGTTGGGTAGACACCAGATTCCATATTTAGCTCACGTGGTCTATGTCGATTAAGGATTATTCCCTACTATGGAATAATATGAATTAGAACATGTGTGATGAACTATGGTTACCTCAGAAGCTTTACCTAGCATGGGCGGGAGTATGGGATCCTAATCATACATTGCACAAGTAGACTTTGAGGGTACTTATAATATGTCTGTTTTATGATATGATGATTTATGAGTTAATTATGCTGATGACCTGTGTTATTCCATTAGCTTCAAAGTGATGTTTTAACTTAGCAAATTGGATGCATCCAACTAAAATATCCCTTTTCAGCATGTCTTCATTATTTTTATGCATGGCTATCATACTTGATGCATTTTTGTACTAACCCATATGTTCTACATTTTCCATAAGTGTAGGGTCCGGTTCTTGAGGTGATCTCCTTTTTGGTTAAAGCTTGGATCGACTAATCTCCTTGCTTTTGGTGAGTCCTCATGGTTTGAGGACTGATGATGATTTTGTAGTTCTATTCCTTGTACTTTCATTTCTGAACTATGTTGTAAGGGATGTGACCCTATTTGATTCATCAATTGTAATAGATGGCTAATTGAGAGAAGTCTAGACTTCCGCTTTGTTTTTATGAATAATTTATTAAGACTTGAAATGTGTTTTTTACTCTTTCTTATTATAGGCTTATGTTGTGATATTATAAGGGGCTTACATGGTACCTTTAGGGGTTCTATCAGCCTTGTCACATCTAGGGGGTATCCCTAGGTCATGGCAAACTTTATAATCATAGCACAAGGTTAAGAATGATTCTAGGGAAATGTCTCACAAGCGATGTCTAGTAGAGTCTTGTTTATGAGTATGAAACGCAGAACATTTATGAATGAGAGGCTATAAGAAGTTTAGGAAATTTCACTTCTTTCATTAATCTTTAGTTGTGCCTTAGAGTTTTAGCTCTAGAAAGTCCCTCTCCTAACCCTTCTCTTTTGTCTTCATGATATGAATACAAGAAGGTCTAAAGCAAGAAGGATGGAAGAGGAGAATGAAATCCAAGGAGCTCCTCCGCAAGAGAATCAATTTCCGGTTGATCCCGTGGTTGAAATTGTGACACATGCAGAGTTTAGCACTACTATCCAAATGTTGGCTCAAGTCGTGACGGCTCAAACCAATAGGGAAGTTTTGACTTCGGTTAATGCTAATATCAATTCTGGTGCTTCTAGGGTTACCGATTTTTCTAGAATGAACCCTCACAAATTTCATGGGTCCAAAGCTGAGGAGGACCCTTAAGAATTTGTGAATGAGGTTTACAAGATACTTGACATTATGGGGGTGAGTTCGGTAGAGAAAACAGACTTTGCTACTTACCAATTGAAAACTGTTGCTCAAGTTATGTATGATCAATACTAGGGTGAGAGACCCGTAGGAGCGAAAGTGGTAGAATGGAATCGTTTAAATCGGTATTTCTTGATAGATTCTTTCCCCTAAAGTTGAGGGTACGAAAGATGCAAGAGTTCATTAACCTTCGTCAAAGGGGTATGAGTGTGAATGAGTATGCTTTTAAGGTCAGCCAACTATCAAAGTATGCTCCAACTATAGTGGCAGACTCGAGGGCTAAGATGAATAAATTTGTGATGGGAGTGTCCGATTAGGTTGAAGAAGAATGTCATACGGCAATGCTCATTGGTGATATGAATATTTCACGTCTTATTGTTCACGCGCAACAAATTGAGGAGTCGAAGCTGAAGAAGAAGAATAGAGAGGTGAAAAGAGCAAGAATTGGTGATGGGAACTTCTCCAATGCTAGATCCGATGGACAAGGTCGACCAAGGTTTAATCAAAGGTTCTCCAACCAAGGTTCCTCTAGAGCTTCTCCAAGGGTCCACAAGGATAGGGTTTTTAACCCTAAACCTCAAGGAGGTAATAGTGGTGGTTCTTATATGGCGAGGCCTAATTGTGCAAAATGTGGAAGAAAGCATGATAGTAAGTGCCTGAACCAATGGGTGTTTTAGTTATGGGAAGGTTGGCCACAAGATGAGAGATTGTCAACTACTCAAGACTAAGGGGAGAGAAGATAAGCAAGCTCCTCCAAGTGGGTGAAACTCCAATGCCCCAAAGCAAAACCGCTTCTATGCTATTCAATCCCGATATGACAAAGTGAGATCCCTGAATGCGGTTACCGATATGTGAAAAGTTTTTCTTATTGATGTGTATGCCTTGTTAGATCCCGGTGCCAGTTTGTCCTTTGTGACACCTTATGTGGCCATGAAGTTTGGTATGCTTACCGAAGTGTTTGTAGAACCTTTTTTGGTCTCTACCCCGGTTAATGATTCGGTTGTGGCTAAAAGGGTTTATAGAAGTTGTCCCGGTTCCTTGTCCCATAGAGTCACTTTGGTGGATTTGTTAGAGTTAGACATGTTATACCTTGATGTGATTTTGGGTATGGATTGGTTGCATGCATGTTATACCTCTATTGATTGTAGAACTCGGGTGGTTAGATTCCAATTTCCAAATGAGCCTATATTTGACTGGAAGGGGGAAAATTCTATGCCTAGAGGTCAATTTGTATCTTGTCTCAAAGCTAGGAAATTGATCTCCAAAGGGTGTATTTGCCATCTTGTAAGGGTAAGGAATGTTGAGTCCGAAACCCCTTCTCTAGAGTCAGTTGCGGTAGTTAATGAGTTTCTAGTTGTTTTCCCCAATGATTTACCCGTTATTCCTCCCGAGATGAAACTAGATTTTGGTGTTTATCTTTTACCGGATACACAACCTATCTCAATTTCTCCTTATAGAATGGCTCCGGCGGAGTTAAAGTAGTTGAATGAGCAACTAAGGAATTTGCTAGACAAGGGTTTTATTCATTCATATATCTCTCCATGGGGTTCTCCTGTATTATTTGTTAGAAAGAAGGAAAGGTCTCTTATAATGTGCAACGATTATCGTCAATTGAATAAAGTCACCATTAAGAAAAAGTATCCCCTTCCAAGAATTAATGACTTGTTCGACCAACTTCAAGGGGCAAGTTATTTCTCAAAAATTGATCTTCGTTCGGATTATCAACAATTGTGGATGAGGGAAGTTTACATTCCAAAGACGACTTTCCGAATAAGATATGGTCACTATGAGTTTCTAGTAATGTCCTTTGGTTTGACTAATGCTCCAGCGGCGTTCATGGACCTAACGATTAGAATTTTTTGACAATACCTTGATTTGTTTATGATAGTGTTTATTGATGATATTTTTATCTACTTAATGAGTGAGAGTGAACATATGGATCATTTGATGATTGTTTTGCAAGTTCATAAGGACTAACAACTTTTTGCAAAGTTTAGCTAGTGTGAATTTTTGTTAAGGTCCGTAGCATTCATTGGTCACATTGTGTCAAGCAAGGGACCAAACCCCCAACTTAAAGCTAAAAGTCACAAAACTGGCAGCATCTACGGACCCCAACCTACAGACCATCGTTTGATCTACCGTCCGTAGTTTGGGTCCGTCGATAGGACCTGGGACTGATAGTGCTTCACTATTTTGGACATAACTTTTTACTTCGAGATTGGAATTGGGCAAACTCAGTGGCGTTGGAAAGAGGACTCAGAGACCTTTCATTGGATAGGTAATGGCCCACATAATTCGTTTTGAAATATGAGATATTACCATTTAAAGTTGACCCTCACACCTAACTGAAAACTAAAAACTATTTTTAGGGGACTTGTTTTGAAGGCTTAGTTTAAGGGGTCTATTAACTACTTATAGTAGGTTAATTAACTAAATAACCAACCTCCCTTAACCCCTTCATTAAATAACTAACTAAAACTAAGACCCCTAACTTAAAACTCAAAATTGAAAACTGGGCAGCACCTACGAACCTCCACCTATGGATCGTAGGTGGAGTTATGGGCCTTCCTGTGCAGATCGTCGGTTGTTACTGGGGGTTCCCTTTTGGGGAGCTAAGCTCCCCCAAGCTAAGTCCCAACGCATGACCCTGACTTACGGTTCGTAGACCAATTTACGGGCCGTAGTTTGGGGTTTCATCAATGCTGCTACTTTGACAGTTTTTGGGGTCCAATGTTGGGTCCTCCTCAAGGACTTCTAGGGTGGTCCTTGGGGGGTCGTACCCGGACGTTTGGACCTTACATTTCCATCTAAGTATGAGAGTCACTTCTACAAGTTCTCATCGTCAACCAACACTCCAAACTTCAACGACAAGATCCTTATGACTCACTAGTTCAAATGACTAGTTTCCGGACGTTATATTCATTTCTTAACCTTTGACCTCTAAAATCATCAAACTAACTTGAAAATCCATTATTCATCATTTAAACAAGTTTCCAACTCTAAATTCACACATGAAGCTCTAGTTTCTCCTACTAGATTTTAGTCATGCTTTTAGCTAGGTCTCGCTAGATTTTTGGGTTGTTACAATTTTAGGCAGCTGAGACGGAGGATGCTCCAGCTACTTTTGAGATTCCTCCGACTACCACCGGAGAGGTACAAATGGATGTGGTAGCTGATGCATCAGAGGCGAAGACAAATAAGAAGCATCTTGTGGAGCGAGAAGCTGTTGTGTATGATGATCTCGTCGATCTTGAGGATGCGATGTTCGAGACTGCCCGCCAAACCTCCTTGAGAGACACCACCATGGTTGGGTCTTGTGGAGTTGGTACTGGTGATGTGACACCGGGCACTGATGCTCTGAAAGATTAAGAGACGGTGTAGACAGACTTTTCTTTACCTCCCTTTCTGTCCTTTTTATTGGCTTTTTGGATATTTTCTTGCATTTGAGGACAAATTTGGTTTTTTATTTGTGGTGGGGTGACGTATTTCCGTACCTACCTCTTATTATTATTGTTTTTGTTTATACATTGGGTTTTGTTTATGTTTTGGCATTGTTTTGTGGATGTTTGAGCTTATGGCTATTTTCAATGTAAATGATTTTTTATCCCTTCTAAAAAAAATGGTACCACCTCTTATGTATTTAATTGTGGTTGTTCTTGTGCAAATTTGAGTGTCAATCATGATTAATACTGATGACTTAAATAGTGCTCTCAATTGAACAAAAATGAATGTGCGGCTACGATGAGGCCAAATAAAGTTGCATAGACAATATGTGAACTTTTTGAATCTCGTTGTGACTAGCCGGTTATCGAATTGAGTCTCTTAAGATGAACATTGCACACTAGCGAAAGTGTGGAGTCTTGTTTGATATTGGTGCCAATGCCTTTTGTGATGAGCTTACCGTGAACCATGTGTGATGACACCTAGAATTTGCCCCGTTGATCCAGTTGACTAAGTGATGCAAGATCTTGAAATGATCTTAGGCAACAATTTTAAAGAGTGAAACACTTTGACATTATACCTCTTTTGTGGCCTGCCTTGTGAGTGTGTGAACTTTGTTTGAACATCCTTTGAGCCTTACCCTTTTCTTGGAAGAAACTTGAGCAATTGTGACCTTTCTTTATCCCTTCACCCATAATCCTCATGAAATGTGGTTTGTTTGAATAACCAACTTAGGCCAAAAGCCTAAGTTGGGGGTGTGGTGAAAAGAGAAGGTAAATCAAGAAGTGTGAAGAAATTCCCCTTTACCTATGGTTTTGAAAAAGATGGAACCCCTCCATAAAAAAAAAGAGAAAACGAAAAGAAAAAGGAAAAAGTTGTGAAATAAAGTTGTAAAAGTTGCAAAAGAAATTGGGTGTCCGGTATTCCATGGAAAGTGAATAATGGGGTGAATTTTGAGCATGAATGAGAATGATGAAAAAAGGAAGAAAGTATTGTTCATACCATATTTCATGAGGATAGCAGCCACTAAGCCTAAATGACCATACCTTTGCACTCAGCCCTGTTACAAGCCTTGAAAAGACCTTTGTGATCTTGAGTTAGCTGAAACAAATGTTGGTTGGAAAATAAGGGCAAACCTATGGGTAAAGTCATGCATGTGTTCATCTTTTTGAGTGTGAGAGTTTTACGTGATTTCGTAACTATAAAGTGTTGAACAATTATGTGTGAATATGGAATCATTCTTTGTGTGAGGGCATTTAAGTATCTTTGTTGAGCTTGAACTTTCATTTGAAACAAGTATTATAAACTTGAGAATCTTTGATAATGGTGAGTCATACCTAGAATCTTTGAGTGCACAATTGATCCTTCCATGAGTAAGTTGAGTCTTGTTGTGTGCATTCATGATTGAGTCTTGTGTAGCACTGTTTGAGACATCCTTTTTGAATTGTTGAACTTTAGTTTTACTTGAGGACAAGCAAAAGTTTAAGTTGGGGTGTTGATGAGTCCTATATTTTGACTCATTTAGGGCATTATTTATATAGATTTAGTGTCTTCAAATGCTTATTTTGTCCCAATCACTGATGTAAAACCCTTGATTTCCAGGTATATGGATTGAGGAACAAAGCATGGACACTAATTTGTAAAAAGTAACAAAGCGAGCTGAAAGAATGAAGAAAAGTACACCTGGTGATCGCCGAGTCCACTTGGCGAGTCGCCGAACGACCTGTTGACTGCCTAAAGTTCAAGTTTGCCAAGCCCTAAAGGAGAAAATCTAGTTAGCGAGAGAAAGGAGTAGTCGGTGAGTCGCCGAGTGGTTCTCGGATGCAGTGTTGGATCACCCAAAGTTACAGAACTTGAGGGAGTTGAAGTCCAAGGTAGAAGGACAAAGACATTGACCAAAGGGCGGATCGGCGAGCTGATCGGTGAGCCTGACTTACTGTGCCAAATGGCCCTTCGCAGCATATTTTTGGCGACTATAAATTTGTGAAATCAGTTGGCATGCGTCCACTCTACTCACATGCCTTCACTCGCACCATAAGGGCGTTTAACGCTAGGCCATGGGTGGTGATCAACTCGCGGTGCTCCCGACACTAATCTCAAATGGGATCTAGGGCTGCAAGTATGGCCCCCTCAATCAGTCCGGGAACGGCATCCTATATTCGAGAAGCATGTACGTCAGAAGATTGGGCTAGATGGCCCATCTGGAATAGCATTGCCTGTGTTAACGGGAGTGGGACAACCGAAGCATCAATAGTAGTAGTAGCAATAGTAGACGAAGAAGGGACAATAGTAGAAGTTCTAGGTATACCTTAAGGCTCACCAGCCTGAGTAGGAGGGATGTGTTTATGTCTAGCATCTCTACATCAACAACCAGGGAACGGTCCACCGACGGTGCTCTAACACTTCTTGGTTTGGAACCTAGTTTCTCTCTTTCACTTTAGAACACTATGAGGTACTATCTGAAGCACATCTTAGTTCATTATTACGTTGAACCCTATGAGATACTTCCTTTAGCATGTCTAAATTTACTCTTCACATGGACCCTATGAGATACTACCTTAAGCATGTGTAAGTCCACTTATGCTCTTGAACACTATGAGGTACTTCATTAAGTAAGTCTTAGTTGAATTATGCTTTAGAACTTTATGAGATACTTCTCACGAATATCTTATTTCATAGGATATGAAGATTTCTACTAGGAACCTTAACTCAACTATGTGAAGGCTCCCATCTCATGAGACCTAACTTTGGGTAAATCCACACTCTACTACGCAAGAGTTCCCCCTTTAACTGGGATATTTCCCACATCAACTAGGTGGGGCTCTCCTTTCTTGTTGAAGTCCAGACCCTATCTTGTGTGACACTCCCATCTCATTGTCAATATCCACTTGGAGCCAAACATGCACCCCAAGATTTACTTGTTAAGCCTTGCTTAACACTCATCTCTCATGGAAGGATGTCCTTGACAATCAATCCATGGTCAAGCAATTCTATCACTTTCATCTATCAAGCATTCATAAGGTAGGTTAGGTGAGTATAGGCCTTTCCCAAAATCCCACTTATTAGACTTCTATTCTCGTTTATACTTTACTCTCAAAGCCTTTACATCAATAGTTAATCACATTAGCTTCACAAACCCTACTCCCAAGGTTTCTTTATTAATCTTTTCTTTATACCTAGATTTCCAGGTAATTTGATCACATTTTTTATTACTAGGTGATTCAATTCTCAATTGATCATAAAGGTTCAATTATAGCTTTACAAGTCCATATCAATCATATACAGTAGAGTCTAGTCCAATTCATGATTATATGATCCTAACTTTTATCAAATACTACACATAACATTGAATTAGGAAGATTAACTATGAACCTTCAACTTTGCCTCTAATGGAATAAACCCACAAAGATCACATTCATCAATTTAGATTAGGGTTTATCATAGAAATCACATGAATTCATCATAATATCATTAAACAAAGCTAATTCAATCTTAATTGGGTGATATCCACTAGATTGGAATCAACCCAAACCCTACCCATAAAGCAATAGCAACCTTAGCTAGAATTGGCTTCTTGAGTTTACAATTGGGGGAGAAACAATGGGGGCTCCATGGGTGGAAGAACCCATGGATGATTAAGCTTCACATACCTTTGATCAAAGCCCTAAACAAAGCTTGAATCCATGGAGAAAACTCGACCTAGTTGTTACCCCAACTTCTTCTTCTTCCTTGTTCTCAGAGAGATAATATTTGGAGAGTAACTTGGGGGTTCTAAGATGAATGAGCTAATGAATTAGTTTTAGGGTCTTATTAGGTATTTATAGGTGGTTATTTAACTACTTAACCGACCCCCTAAGCCCTTAATTAATTAACTAACTTAATTCCTAAAGACTAACTTAAAACTAAACTTGCCAAAACTATTTACGCCCCTCAACCTACGGACCGTAGGTGGAGCTAACGTGAGTCAACTCCGTGGATGAGGTGTGAAGTTCAAAAACTACAGGCCACTGCAGGCCTTGACCCGCGAACCCAACCTACGGGGCGTGGGTCCATCTAAGACCAGTAGATGTCATCCGTAGGTGCTGCCAAATTCCAGTTTTTAGGGACTGTTTTGGGGTCCTCCGCAAGGACCCCTTGGGGATTCGTACCCGGACGTTTAACCCCTAAAACCCCTATTCTAAGTATGGGAACCATTTATGTTGATTTTAACCCTCATACGACACTCCAAAACTCTTTCCAAAGGCTCTAGAGCTCACTAGTTCATCTCACTAAATTCCTGGGTGTTACATTATCCCCGACTTGGGAACATTGGTCCTCGAATGACACTTTAAACATTTCATAAAGTCAAAAATCTAACTTAGCAGCCCATTATGTATGCACTACATCTAATGCACATAATCAAGGAGGAAAACCTCAATTCCAAGCTAAACACATAAAATGCAACACAAGGGAGTAGAAACTACTTCTACTAACCTAAAATGCATCAAATCCTATATCTACTCATTTTCAAGGAGAAACTAACATCTCCTAGCTAAGTTATGCTCAACACACACTCATGGAGCCAAAAATGTAACTTCTCATAAAAACATCTATTCAAGGAGAAACCCTACAACTCCAACCACTAAGGCATGCTCATAATAAATTCAGGAAGTCTATATGCAAGTCTTATTTAAATGCATTACAACATGAGGAAACAATGCAATTAAGTCATTTCTAACAAGTCGTAGGCATTTCATGAACATGCATCACATAAGAGGATCCTGGAAACATACTATTCATACATGACTTCACATAAAATCAAATCAAGAGGAACTTATATCTCAAGCTTGAATTAGAGTAGAAAGAAAGGATGAGGACATCGGAACATCTCATTGGCCCTTGGCCTCCGAAGTAGCACCCTTAACCATATTCCTTACTAAAGAACACTCCTTACCTATCTATGGAACAAATTAAATTTCTTATTCTTCTATTTCTTGACTTGCCGGCCCAACACCTCTACCGCTACTTCTAAATTAGATAGGTTCTCACTAAGCAACTATAGCTCACAAGCAACCTTTCTTACACCACTCAAGATCTCTCATGAGCCTAACAAACCGGGACTAAACTTCTCATACTCAACACACCTCTCAAGGTGAACATTTCTAGGAACCCTAATTCATGAACACCACTTAGACCTCACATCACTTCATAAAATTATTCTAAACCATGGTGAATTACACTTCTACCCTTCTTAGGGGAGTCTATTCACTCAACTCATCTAGGCATTACTCAAACACCATATTCAACCAATCTATCAACATACCTCAAAACTCATCATAGCTAAGTCGGGTTCTACCAACAACTAAACATAACCACACAATAACCACGCTAGATAGGCACACTATCCCCTAGTTGGTAGTAAGCCTACACACACATTTATAAACATCATTTATACTAAAAACAACTTCAAAGTTCATCTCAAGTCTTACCAAGTCACAAAGACATAATTGGCATCTCAACCAACCTTTCTCCCTCACTCCTTGTAGCATAAACCCTCATAATAGTCAGATCCTAGAGACCATCGGATAAGGGATAAAAGAGAGAGCTTTTAGATCTAAGGCACGACTTGGAGAATGAAGAAGTGAGATTTTTCCTAAGCATCCAATAGCCTCCTACTCATAAAATGTGTCGTGACTCACACCCATGAATAAGACTCTACTTAGACGTGGTTTGAGACATCCTAAAATTTATTCCAAATCCTTATGCACTGATACCAAGTTTTTCACTACCCAGGGGTACCTTCTAGATGTAACATGGCGTACTCGTCCCCGAAGGGGTCTCATACAAGCCCTTTGCATCATAACATAGGTAATAGAATTGAAAATATAGAAAAAAATTTAAACTTTTACAATCGAAGTCATATTTCATAAAAGTAACAAGAAGTCTTTCTATACTCTTTGTCTCAAACCATCTAATACAACTTTAGAATAAACTCTTGGGACACAGCCATACAATAGTCTAAGAACATAAAGTAATGACATAAAGGTAAAGTGGATGTTGTCTTCGAAGCTATGAGGACTCACCAAGATCTTCAAATCTTATAGATCCTTGAAACCTAGCCTCCAAAGAAACTCAAGCCTCCAACCCTACATTTGGATAAAATGTAGATAATATGTGTTAGTACAAAACGTACCAAGTATGAAAGCTAGCACAAGATCATAAGAGCATCTCAAATGGTTAGTCAACATAAGACATAAGCATAAGAGATAATGACAAAATCAAAATAGCCATAGAATAATCCTCAACACATGCATCATATAATCATAAGTCAACATAGGATATATTTAATAAGCATAGGAGATACACCATGCTCATGGCGTAGTCATTACTTGGACTTTCATGGTTACATACTTCAACCTTAAGTCCTTCATATAACAAGAGAACTAATTCACAAGCCACCTCCAAGTATACTTGTGCAATGCAAGGATAGCATCCCATATTACCATCCAAGCTAAGTACCTCTCTTTGGTCAATCTTGGGCATAGTCCACCTTCATATTAAAGACTTATGTCTTCATGTCATCTTATTTATAATCTATGTACATGGTCAACTCTTAAGCTTCTATATGTCATAAGGGTACCATACTTCTAAATAACCACAAGACACGCTTGTGCAATGCATGAAAGACATCCCATACTACCCTTCACACTAAGCATAGCCTTGAAGTCAACCTAGTCATATTCACCCTACTTTGGCCTCATTATTAGTTTAACTCTCATAACTAAGGGAATCTCTCACCTTTAGTCAATTATAAATAGGAATGGCAACTCTAGTACAATCCTCTCTCAAGAATTCTCTTTAGTTACCCTAAGTCATACTTGTGAAATGCATGCATAGCACCCTATAATACTATACATGCTAAGTACTACCTTTAGGTCCTCATGCTAACACTTCTTGTTTTGGAACCTAGTTCCTCTCTTTAACTTTAGAACACTATGAGGTACTCTCTTAAGCACATCTTAGTTCATTATTATATTGAACCGTATCAGATACTTCGTTTAGCATGTCTAAGTTCACTCTTCACATGGACCCTATGAAATACTACCTTAAGCATGTCTAAGTCCACTTAAACTCTTGAAAACTATGAGGTACTTCAGTACGTAAGTCTTAGTTCAATTATTCTGTAGAACACTATGAAATACTTCTCAAGAATGTCTTACTTCATAGGATATGGATATTTCTACTAGGAACCTTAACTCAACTATGTGAAGGCTCCCATCTCATGAGACCTAACTTTGGGAAAACCCACACTCTACTACGTAAGAGTTCCCCCTTTAACTTGGATAGTCCCTACATCAACTAGGTGTGGCTCTACCTTCTTGTTGGAGTCCGAACCCTATCTTGTGTGACACTTCCATTTCATTGTCAATATCCACTTGGAGCCAAGCATACACCCCAAAATTTACTTGTTAAGCCTTACTTAACATTCATCTCTCATGGAAGGATGTCCTTGACAATCAATTCATGTTCAAGTGAATCTATAACTTTTATCTATCAAGCATTCATATGGTAAGTTAGGTGAGTATAGGCCTTTCACTATAATCCCACCTATTAAACTTCAATTATCTTTTATACTTTACTATGTAAGCCTTTATATCAATAGTCAATCACATTAGCTTCAACCTAAAGCCCTAACTATCATGATCACAAACCATACTCTGAAGGTTTCTTTCTTAATCTCTCTTTATACCAAGATTTCAAGGTGATTTGATCACATCTTTCATTACTAGGTGATTCAAGTCTCAATTGATCATAAAGGTTCAATTCTATCTTTACATGTCCAGATCAATCATATACAATATAGTCTAGTACAATTCATGATTATATGATCCTAACTATGATCAATAGTAACACATAACATTAAATTAGGAAGATTAACTATGAACCTTCAACTTTGCCTCAATTGGCATAAACCCACAAAGATCACATTCATCAATTTAGATTAGGGTTTATCATACAAATCAGATGAATTCATCATAAAATCATTAAACAAACCTAATTCAATCATAATTGGGTGATATCCACTAGATTGTAATCACACCCAAACCCTACCCAAAATGCAATCACAACCCTAGCAAGAATTGGCTTCTTGAGTTCACAATTAGGGGTGAAACTATGGGGGCTCCATGGGTGGAAGAACCCATGGATGATTAAGATTCACATACCATTGAGCAAAGCCCTAAACCAAGCTTGAATCCACGGAGAAAACTCGACCTAGTTGTTGCCCTAACTTGTTCTTCTCCTTGCTCTTACACAGAGAATATTTCGAGAGTAACTTGGGGGGTTCTAAGATGAATGAGCTAATGAATTAGTTTCAGAGTCTTATTAGGTATTTATAGGTGGTTATTTAACTACTTAACTGACCCCCTAAACCCTTAATTACTTAACTAACTTAATTCCTAAAGCCTAATTTAAAACTAAACTTGCCAAAACTGTGTTGATCTATGCCCCTCCTCCTACGGACCGTAGGTGGAGCTACTAAACGTGAGTCACCTCCGTGGATGAGTTCTGAAGCTCAAAACTGCAAGCCATGACCCAAGACCCCAACTTACGGGTCGTGGGTCCATCTACGGCCAGTAGATGCCATCCGTAGGTGCTGCAAAATTCCAGTTTTTAGGGACTATTTTGGGGTCCTCCTCAAAGACCCCTTGGGTGGTCCTTGGGAAGTCCTACCCGAACGTTTTACCCCTAAAACCCCTATTCTATGTACGGGAACCATTTATCTTGATTTTAACCCTCATACGACACTCCCAAACTCTTTCCAAATGCTCTAGAACGCAGTAGTTCATCTCACTAAATTACGGGGTGTTACATTGATCCTCCTAATGTCCGTAGAGGATGTGGAACAATCTTTCACATCAGTCTTCTAAGCAAAAGGCACTCGGGTACGCCAGCACAACTTTGATTCAACACCGGGAAATAAAGTGATATCTGACTCTGCTTGTCCCTCATGACCATCTCTTGCTCAATATTAAACTCGAGATTTAGTCTATCCTGATCAATAATGGATCCCAACAAAGCCGCCTTAGGATGCCAAAGTATGGACTCGTTCTGAGAAGGAATCAATGTGCTGCTAATAAACCCAAACCAATATTGTGTAGCTATATTCAGATCCCTCTTCACAATATGAACACCTGTCGCGATCTACTGCGGTCTAAAGTTGGAATTCATATTAGCCAACAAACCTTTTAAGACATCTAGGGTTTTCTTCTATATCCACCCACCAAGAAGTGGATCACATTCATCGTACACCCCAACACTTCATTAATTTTTGAACTACTGCGTTTAACCCTTTTACCAAACACCACAACATGATCCACTAGTGTGAATGAGGTAGCCTTCTTCTTCCACTTTGGAACCAGCCTTCCATACTCTGTATAAAACTCTTAGACCCGTGAAGTTATGTATGATCTTCGGGGCTGTGTAAATCTCTCAAACTTGTGAACATAATGATGTTCCACACTATTAGTTACCTGTCCACCACTTTATTTGTAGACAACCTATTTTCTTCAAAAATCATCCTTAACTCGGCATTCTTGAGTCTGTTCAGTAATCGATTTATAGGTGACTATACCGGGGGCACTGGATGTACCTGCTCATCCGTAGGTGTTGGAGGTGGATGAGGTGTAAGAGTAACTGGTATTCTGGTTGGATCATGCAGCGCTTTAGAGCGCAACTCGATTTGCCTCTTTTGAGTAGTCCGATCGTCCTTTAGCTCAGATACGGATACTAGCGATCTAGAATTCGAGTTATCCTCACGATCAGATTCCGATATTGTGCAGCGGGTGTCATAGATGCCCATGATATTAGAGCTATCCTCAGTCAGACATTGTTCTACATGACCCTTTCCTTTTTCTATGCTTTTCCTCCATGTCGGATGAATTTTTTATTGTATTACTTGTGGGGGAGAAGCACCCTCATTAAGCACTATTCCCTGTGCTCTCTTCTGGGGTGGTTAGTTTCTACCAGGAAGATTGGGTCTGGCCATATCTGCAAAGTTACACAGATCTAACCAATACATAAGAAACAGGTCAACAAAATATTAAATTATAAAACTTGCAAGAAAACTCGCCGACTAGTTTAGAGAGTCATCGAACTCATTCGGCGAGCAAAGTCAAGCTCGTCGAAAGTTACAGAACAAAAATGCAGAAAAGTTAACACAACTCGTCGAGGTTGAAGGCTTTTTGACGATTCCCCAACTTCATTTGGCAAACTAAAAGTAGCTCGTGAGAAGTTACAAAATATTTAACTAAAATTGGGGCTGACAAAGAGCGATAGAAAAGACATTCGGCGAGTCACCAAGTAAAGTCAGCGAGTTCAGGCATATCGCCGAATATCACTAATAAGTTTGGGATTTTGACTCATTTAGGGATTGTTATTCATAGTTTTACTGTCCTCATTGCCTATTTTATGCTCTAAACTGATGTTTTAATGCTAATTTGTAGCTATAAAGGCAAAAGAGCAAGGCAAGGACAATACTGGGCAAAAAGGAGCAAAAAGGATGAAAAAGGCTAAAAATAGTAAAAGTTGAGAAATACCGAAGCCACTCGGTGACTCGCTGAGTAGTATTTCAGCTCGCCTAAAGTTCCAGACTTCCAATTCTAGGTAGAAGCCATCTTAGCGATGGATTTGGACCTTCGGCGACTGCCAAACGGATCACCCAGAAAAACATGGATCGCCAAAAGAAATCCAGTCATTTCCAGAATAATCCTATCAATTTTAGACCTAGAGCTCTTCACTGAAACATTGGTTTTTCTTTGTTTTGAAGATTTTTCTAGTAGATTTTCATCGAGTTTTGAAATTGAAGCTAAATTGGAGCGTTGTAAAGATTCGAATCTTATTACCCAGTTCATGACAACTGTAGTTGGTATTAAATTCTTAGTTTTTATGATGTGTTGCTAAAAACCCTATCTTGGGGTGTGATTATGTGGTTAATTGCTTTAATTAGCTTATGGGTATTAGTGATTACTAATTTAATTACTGTTTTGAAGTGGATTTGATTGGTAATAGAGGTTTAATGAATGAATTGTAGTTGAAGAATGCAATTCAAAATTAGTATTCTATGATTTCTTGAGAAAAATATTTTAGAATTAAGGTTATCAACTGATAATTGTAGTGATTAGGTTGTTGTGGGTTAAGCTCGAGAGAGTGAATCCTAATTTGATCCTACCTATATAGTTCTCGAGAGTAGG
The DNA here is from genome assembly GCA_036250405.1 of Solanum raphanifolium. Taxonomy (NCBI): domain Eukaryota; kingdom Viridiplantae; phylum Streptophyta; class Magnoliopsida; order Solanales; family Solanaceae; genus Solanum; species Solanum raphanifolium. The sequence continues at coordinate 50,215 of JAJOOE010000061.1, forward strand.
TAAATTGACGTTGTGTGTTGTTCATATTATGATGCTTCTTGAGGTTCGAGAGAACTCACTTGATTCATGGTAGTTTTTCAAGAGATGGCTATTACATCTAAAGTCTAGCCTACCCACTAAGATTAAACAAACTTTGGTAATTAAGAAAAACCCGTATAGTGAAATTGGAATTTAATCGATTACATTGCCAAGTCTACCTATCTACTTGATTAATTCCCTGTTTATCTTAGTTGTTAATTGACAGACCTTAACCCACCAATTGACACTTGTTGTCAACCCCTTTGATTTACTTTAATGATTTCGATAATTTCTATTCCTACAATCTATTAGAACATACTTTTCACTTCGTAATTGAATTCTAACTTGTATCACTCCTTATAGGATCGACCCCTACTCTTCGTTAGGTTTATACTAGATTGCGATCGCCTACACCTAGTATGGATGAGGTTTAGTTGAGGGTTATAAAAAGTGGCGCCGCTACTGGGGAGTGATGTTTAGAATTTTGTTACTGAAGTAAAGTTGTGATCTAATCTTGTTTGTAGCTGAATCGACATACTTTGTTTTGTGTTTGTTGTTGGCTTCTTGTGGACACATGATGAAATGAGTGTGAACGGAAGTAATGATAGCCAACTTATCCACAATGATGACATCGAAAATCCGAATGATGTCAATAAAAAAATTCAACTGGGTGGCATAGGTTCTATCCATTTACCTCAGGTTGTGGGAAATGTTGTCTTCCACTCGACTTGCACGATGTTGCAACTCTTGCAAATGAAAGGATTATTCGAAGGGCTAGCTCATGAGGATCCCCATGATCATATTCAGAACTTCGTGGATGTATTTGCTCCATTATCATTTAAAAATATTTCACAAGAGTCTCTCTGTCTCTTGTTGTTTCCGTTCTCTTTTATGGGGGAAGGAACCAAATGGTTAGCTAATCTACCGAGGGATTTTATTATGTCTTGGGACAAGATTACCGAGGCATTGTACATAAGATTTTTCCTTCTTTCAAAGATGATGGCATTGAAAGACAATATTCAGGGCTTCAAATGTTTAGAGGGTGAGCCAATCCATGAGACGTGGCTGAGATTTCAAAAATTAATACTTCAATGACCGACTCATAGGTTTCCAAACAACGCGTGGTTACGACACTTCTACCATAGTCTAGAGTTAGTGAACAAAGGTGTGGCTTATGAACTTGTCTAAGGAGGTATTATGGAGCAACCTTTTGAGATAGCGTCAAATCTCTTTGATGGGATGACGAAGATAAACCAAGCTTGGTTTCCTCGAGAAGATTAGGTGTTTCCTTTGACTTTTAGGATGCCAACGGAGCAGATAGAAAAAGACCTAGAGAGGGACCAAAACTTGGCCGAAATAATGAACCAATTGGATCTTTTGTCAAAATATGTGATGGGTAGTGGGTCTAAAGCTGTGAATGTTGTTGGTGTTAGTGGGGGTAAACCCCGATGATGCACACTTTGAAGCTCTATATAATTAGGAAGTGAGTTTCCTTGCAAATCAAGGAGAAGGTTTCCGTCCGAACTATACAAAGCCAGACGCAAATCAAGGTTGGAATAGGGAACGTGATGACGATTGGAGAGACCGTGACCGGGAATTGCGTGACCGTGGGACTAATTGGAAGGAACAAGATGGTGACAAGGAGAGATATGTTCCTCCCCATGAGCATTAAAAGCCAAAAAAGCAAAGGGCTGACTCTGAGAACTGTCGCATGAAAGATATGCTTGCACGTATTCTCAATAAAGTTGAAGGGTCATACAAGGTTCTTAAAGAAATGAAAGAGGACGTCTCCACACTCAACCAGACGGTTACCTCTCACTCAGTGTCCATCAAAAAACTAGAAACGAAAATGGGTCAAATCTCATTTCATTTGAACCAAAGGCCAAAAGGGGGTCTACCAAGTGATACCTCGGCTAACCCAAAAACTGAACCTTGAAAGTGTTTCCACGTTGTGCCACGACGTTAAATAAGGCTCTTCTTAGGAGGCAACCCAAGTTTTTAAGCTTTTCTCATTGTTGTTTGAATAACGTGTGTTGAATTTGCAAGTTAAAAATTTTAATTTTGGGAATAGGAGAAATTAGGCTATCCCAGGAACCAGTCGGCAAGCCCGATCTGAATAGCTTTCGGAACCTTCTCACTAGCTAGAGGTTCTGTAAAACTCGGCAGGCCAAATTACCATTCGGTGGATTGCTGAATGGGTCAGGGACGTAAGTGACCTCACCGATCAACGCGCAAATAGAAGGTCACAAAGGGCTGAACCATTTTTAAATTCAATATGTTCCCTCATTTAGTACTTCTCAACTTCTATACTTTAACAACCACATATTTTAATATTTCCGCACTAGTTTTGCTTGTTTTTTTTGTGTGGGTTCAATTACTTGGAGAAGATTTTAGGATACTTTGCTAGCCTAGCACTTCAATCATCTACTTCTATGGTTGGTTACCCAAACCCCGTCATTACATTTTGTTAAACTCAAATGCATGATCATTGCCTAGTTGTTTTTATTGTCTACTGTTGATTTGTTGAATGCGTGTTGATAATGAATGTGATTATATTGTTTTATTTTGTCTTAATTAGTCGTAAATTGTGAAATCCCATGTTTTAGCATGATGATTTTTTTAGGTCATGCTGATTTCATTTTAGGTCTAGTCTGGGTGTAGTCTGAGTAACCCTGAATTGTGTCGATTGTCGGATTTTGCTAAATGATAGAGCGGTTGACGTCATTGTTAAGGGTAAAAGATGTCAATTGGCCAATTTTGGCAAAATCGGGGGAAGTTTGACTACTCATAGGCCATGGGTAGTATGGGTCTGGGCTCAATTTCATAAAAAATGGTTTAATTTTGTTTTTGTGGATTACGGGTTAGAAATTAAAGGCCGGGATAAAAATCTAGAAGGTTGGACTATTTGGAGAGCTTGGTCGAGCTCGTCGAGTGGTTCGACGGTTTGCCTAAAGACCCTTTTATCGCTTTTTTATCCCTTATTTTGGTTGTTTATGTTTTAAACATTCAGTGATATGCATGAGCTCGCCGAATTCACTCGGTGACTAACCGAATGTTCCTTCAGATCGCCCTTCTGCGCCCTAATTTTCTGAAATTGTTTTGTAACTTTTGGTGAGCTACTTTTAGTTCACTGAACGGTGTCGGCGATTCATCCAAAGTCCCTAGACATCACCGGCATGTTTTGAATTTTTGCAGATTTTATTCGGTAACATTCGGTGGGACCCGACTTGGCTCGCTGAATTGTTCGGTGCATTTTCTTATGCATTTGATAAATTTAAATATTTTTTTGGTTGAATTGCATCTAACGTATATGATTGTGTTTTGAAGAATTTCTAGACCAAAGGTTGCCGGAAGAAATTAATTGCCCCAGAAAAGGGAAAGAAGGATTTTGATTAATGAGGGGGTTACACCCTCAAGGAACGCACCGGCAAAACATCCTCTGACTGGGGAAAAAAGGAAAAGGAAAGGAGCTTGTTGTGCCCACCCTAGTTGAGGGGAGTTCAGAGAGTGAGGGCATTTATGCAACTCACCTCACAACTTCTGAGAGTGAGGGCATTTATGCAACTCACCTCATAACTTCTGAGAGTGAGGGCGTTTATGCAACTCACCTCACAACTTCTAAGAGTGAGGGTGAGTAAGAAAACAGTTCTCCGGCCTCCGTTTCTAAGCCAAAAGATGATCAGCTCCTACAAGCTAGGAGAGCGGAGCTATGCGCCAATGCAATAAATTATCCAGCACAGATTTGTGTGCCTCCTACACCTCCTATGCTTCGTATACCTCCAGCTAAGGTAGCAGTGCAGGATCCCACCATCTCAGGTGCCTCCACCCTGGTCACTCAACGTATTAAAGGCTGAGGGTTTTAGGACCCTTTCTGAAGAAAAGAGGTTATCACTGACGGTGTGGAAGACTCGTACCCAGAGGTCTGGAACACATTCAATTTCCGCACGTTTGATAGTTTTACTAAACCCCGAGGCCTTTACATCTCTACTTGGGTCCGGGAGTTCTACTCAGCATATAGGCAGCTAGTGCCTAAATGAAAGAAAAGGCGAGCGCATTTAAAACGATGGATCATGTGGTGGTACGAGATCGAAAGGTCAAGTGCATCAACTCAGATATCAATGAGGCACTCAAGTGTACAATGAATTTCATAGACTAATACATTGACAAAATGGAGAAGAAGACCTTCTATGATTTAAAGCGTTTGCTAGCACCTCTGACTTCTGATGTGACACCGAGGTGAATTGTGGACAATGTGCCGATTAAAAATAAACACATGAACATGGCTGCAAGATACTGGTTCGGGTTTATTAACAGTACTATTATGCTATCATAGAATTAGTCGAGCCTCCAACATCCAAAGGCTGCATATTTAGGCTGCATTATGGATGTGGAGAATCTGAATTTTGGTCTAAGCAGGAGATGGCCATAAGGTCCAAGCAGAGTCATACTTCATTTCCCATTCCTGTGTTGATTAATAAGTTGTGTAGGCGAGCTCGTGTTCTTATGAATGAGAAGACAGATGTGGAAGTGATTCCAACTTTTTATACTGACGTCCGACGGATAGAGGCCAAGTATATGAGGGATGAGGCTAATCACAGGAGATCTGTGTCGGTGGAAACGTCCCTGGTAGTTGATGTTGATATGTTTGCTATTGAGGCAATACTTCCCCATTAGGCTAGTGAGCCTACAGGTACCTCTGGCCCCTCTACTTCTACACCTTCTAGTTCAACTACTTTTCCCTCTCCTACTTCTGTTGTTGCTGCCTCCTGATCACTTATCACCCCGGACATGTTGTATAAGATAGGCCATTTAGCTCCATTTGATGACGTATGTGCCTCATGGGTAGATGCCAATGTGCCTGGGTCTATTGAGTAGGTGATTAGTGCTGCCCTGGCTCCGATTAAGGCTGAGCTGAGATAGTATAAGGAGTCGATAGAGGCTCACAAATTTTCTTTGGATACCCTTACAAAGAGGGTACAAGCTTCTGAGCGGGGCCGGGGTGATTCTGATGGTGCGACGACTTTCAAGGCCTATAATGTTGGGTATAGGAAGGATGTGGACCAGCTGAAGTCTACTGATCTATCGATGTTATTTGGCATAGTAAAGATCCCTGATGTTCTGAGCACTAATGTTCTAGCCAGTTTTGAGGTTCCTCCGGCTACTACTACTGAAGATGTTGCTATGGAGACGGTTGATGGTGAGTCTAAGGCTGAGACCGATGAAAAGGAGCGGCGTGTTCGTGATTCAGTTGTGTATAGAGATTTGGAGGAATTTGAGGGAGCTATTATGCAGACTGTTGTTGAGGTGTCAATGATGGATATGTCGATGGTGGGCTCTAGTGGAGCCAAGGATGATTTTGCACCAGACATAGATGCCTCGACTGATGGAGTAACAGCTATGGAGAGTTCACCACCTATTTAGCCTGACAGGGGGTTTTTTTTGACTCTTTTCAGCTTTTCTTTTTTGTTATTAATTTGCATTTAAGGACAATTGCTAGATTAGTTTGGTGGGGTGAAGTATTTCTTTACCTACCTCTTTTGGGATGTTTTGTGGATGAATGTTCGATCTTATCTTGTGTCGATATATATTTATTGTTTTGATCTATTGTGTTTGTCCTTTGTTGTGAATTGCAAATGGTTTTGAACCGATTTTAAAAATTGCCACCTCTTGATGTGTATGAATGTGGTTGTTCTCTATAAATTTCAAGTGTCGATTGTGATCAATACCGATGACTTGAATAGTGCTCAAAATTAAACAATATGAATATGAGGCTAAGATGAAACAAATTGAGTTACAAAAGTCATATATCAACTCCTAGCATCTCGTTGTGACTAGCCGGTTGTTGAGTTGATCTCTTGTGATGATCTTTGGATTCTAGCTGAAAATTGTAGAGCCTTGTTTGATGATTGTGTCTAATGCCATGTGTGCTGAGGTTGTCTTGAACTATGTGTGTGATGATACCTAAAACTTTCCATGTTAGTCCAATTTATTTATGTAAGCAAGCAATTGAAATGATCTTAGGAACAATTTGTGAAGAGTGAACACAAAATTGATATTATACCTCTTTGTGGCAACCTTGTAAGAGTGTGAACCTAGCTTGTTACCATTTGAGTCTATCCTTTTCTTTGGAAGAAACTTGAACAACTTTGACCTATTTGTCCTATCACCTATAATCTTCAAGAATTATTGGTTCATTTGAATAGACAACTTAGACCAAAATCCTAAGTTGGGGGTGTGGTGAAAAAGAAGGAAAATCAAGGATAGTGAAAAATCTGCCTTTGAAGGATCCTGTTGAAAAAGATGGAACCCCTCATGTAAAAAAATAGAGAGAGAGAAAGCAAAGAAAAATGTCAAAATAGAAAAAGATTGAAAAGAGAAGAGTTTGTGAAATAAAGCTCGTGAAAGGAGCAAAAGAAAAGGGGTATCCAATGAGTCATGCTTGAATAAACAATAGGGTTGATTGTGAACATCATATAGTGTGAAAGTTAATTGCAGCCCATACTTCATGAAGGTAGAAGTCACTAAACCAAAATGATCATGCCTTTACACTAAGCCCCATTACAAGCCTTGATACACCTTTCTGATCTTGAGTGAGCTGAAAATAATGTTGATTGGAAAATAAGGGCAAACCTATGGGCAAAGTCATGCGAGTGTTCACCTTTATGAGTGTGAGAGTTATATTTCATTCCGAAATTTGAAATTGTTGATGAACTTTGTGTGAGCATGGAATTATTCTCAGTGTGAGGACATTTGAATGTTTTTGTTGAGCTTCAATTTGCATTTGAAGCAAGCATTGTGAGTTGAAGTTCTATTTGATGATTGTTAGTCACAGTTTGAAACTTAGAGTGTACAATTGAATATTGCATGCATAGTTTGAACCGCTTGTGTACATTCATGTTTACTCTTGAGTGGCACTGTTTGTAGGCATCCTTATTGAGCTGATTGATCTTGTGTTTTACTTGAGGACAAGCAAAAGTTTAAGTTGGGAGTGTTGATGAGTCTGGGATTTCGACTCATTTAGGGCTTTTTATTCATAGTTTTAGTGTCCTCGATGCCTATTTTGTGCTATAAACTGAGATTAAATGCTAGTTTACAGATAAAAAAGCAAAAGAGCAAGACAGGGATAATACTGAGAAAAAATGAGCGAAAAAAGATTAAAAAGGCTGAAGATAGTAAAAGTTGAGAATCACCAAAGCCACTCGGCGACTCGCTGTAAGCCCTTCTTTGGAATTTATGTGACTTCAGCTCGCCTAAAGTTCATGATTGCCAGCCCTGGGGAGAGGCCAACTTGGAGATGGATTTGGACCTTCCGCGAACCGCCGAACGGATTGTTGACACAAACTTGGATTGCCTATAGTTACAGGGTCTGAAGGATAAAGAGTCAAGGCAAAATGTCGATGGAATGGTGCCATTGGCGCATCGTCAACTTGGTCAGCGATGCTCGACTAACTTCGCCGAGTCACCCTGAAGGCGAAAAGTTGAGAACGTATAAATTGAATTTAAAAAAACAAAAAAAGAAATCTAGTCATTTCCTGAGTAATCCTATCATTGTTAGACTCAGTGCTTTTTACTGAAAACATTGTTTTTTCTTAGTTTAAAGATTTTTCTAGTCGATTTTCATCGGATTTTGGAATTGAAGCGAAATTGGAGCATTGTACAGATTCAAATATTATTACCCAGCTCATGGCAACCGTAGTTTGTATTAAATTCTTACTTTTTATTATTTGTGGAAATAAACCCCAGTCTTGGGGGTGTGATTATGTGATTAATTGCCTTAATTAGCTTATGGGTATCAATGATTACTGATTTAATTACTGTTTTGAGGTGGGTTTGATTTGTAATTGAGGTTTAATTTATTAATTGTAATTGAAGAATGCAATTCTAGTTTAGTATTCTTTGTTTGCTTGAGAGAGAGGTTTTAGAATTAAGGTTATAAATTTATAATTGTATTGATTAGGTTTTTGTGGGTTAAGCTCGTGAGTGTGAATCCTAATTCGATCCTACCTATCTAGCTCGAGAGAGTTGGCAAATTAAGGTTGTGGGTTGTTCATACTATGATGCTTGTTGAGGTTCGAGTAAACTCACTTGATTCATGGTAGTTGATCGGTGAGATGGCTATTACATCTAAAGCCTAGCCTACCCACTAAGATTCAACAAACTTTGGTAACTAATAATCACCCGTTTAGCGATATTGGTAATTAATTGATCACATCCCCAAGTCTACCCATCTACTTGACTACTCCCATGTTTATCTTAGTTATTAATTGACAAACCTTAACACCCCCCCCCCCATTTGACATTTGTTGTCAACCCTATTTTCTTTACCTAAATGATTTTGATAACTTCTGTTCCTACAATCGATTAGAACATACTTTTCACTTTGTAATTGAATTCTAAGTTGTATCACTCCCTGTGGGATACACCCCAACTCTTTGTTGGGTTTATACTAGATTGGGATCGCCTACACCCATTACAGGATGAGGTGTAGTTGAGCGTTATGAGTTACAGAATCAAACCGTCAAATATTAAGAACACAAATGCGATAGATGAGTCACTTGGGAAATCGTCGAGTCATTTGGCGAGCCCGATTAGTTTCTCGTGCCAGTTTTTGACCATGACCTTCAATTTTCAACAGATAATCCATATTAATGAAATGAAAGCTCTATTCTTTGCAATTAAACTTAGACCCATATTTTACATTTTTTATTGTATTTGAGTCGTTGATTGTGTGCTCGGAGTTGGAAACTTTGCTGCCTAGCATTTCAAATCTTTATTATTCGGTATCTAAGGTAGGTTTTTCAAACTCTAAATCTTAATTTAGAAATTTGTACTCATTTGCAATGATTTTATCTTTATGATGTGTGCTGGGCCTCTCTGATAATGCTCATATGCTAGAAAATCTGTTATAATTCCAATATTTTACCCATTTTGCCTTTATTGTTGAATTCTGGAGATTTGTGCCTTAAATTTGGTTAAAAATTGTGTGGTTGTACTTGCATTTTTTGGGTCTAGTCGGGTGAAGTCTAAGTAGGCCGCATTTGTGCCAAATAACGTATTTTTCACAATGATAGAGCGGTTGAGGTCATTCTTAAGGGCAAAAGTCATCAAATGGCCAAATTTGGCCAAACCGGGAGAAATTTAAGTATCCCGGGGGCATGGGTGTAATGGGTCACAGTATAATTCTATGAGTGCGTGTTTTGATGTTGTTTTCGAGGGTTGTGGGGTTGAAATGCAGAAGTTGGGTTGAAAGTAGGCTTATTGGGTCGTTTGGCGAGCTAGGTCGAGGTCGTCCAACCACTCGGCGGTTCACCAAAAGTCCCCTTATAGCCTTTCATTTCGTGCTAAATGTGAAGTTTGTTCTGCATATTTTGGCATGAAGCCTGAAGTCGTCGAATGCACACGACGACTCGCCGTAAGCCTTTCTTGATCGCCCTTTGTTTGCATCCCTAACCTTTTAGCACTGTAACTTTCAGCGGGCTAATCCTCACTCGCTGAATGATGTCGGCAACTAGCCAAAAGTCACTTTCCATCGATGAGATGCCAAATTTTCTGAGATTTTTGAGCCAATCCTTACGGCGAGCCCGCTCTAGCTCGCTAAAGAGATTCGGCGAGTCTGTCTGCAACTACTTTTCTGTGGTTTTGCTTGAATTGTTTATAACTTTTTTAGATGTTTTTGTAGACCTGGCTAGACCAAAAAGTCCTGGTAGAACCATGCCGCCCCGCAAGTGGATCACATGGGTAACTATTAATGAGGATGTAGCTGCATCGAGGGGCAAGACTACCAAACTTCCCACATCAAGTGTTAAAGGAAAAGGCAAAGAAAAGGTACCTGCATCATCGGAGGCCAGCTCCGACAGTGTACGCCACAGATCTCACTACTTCTGAGAGTGAGGGTGAGCACCAAAAGCATCAGGCTGCAGCTTCGGAGCATGAGGATGATGAACTGTTAGCTGCGATCCAAAAGAATGAACGATCCGTCTAGGATCAGGACTCCTCCGGCCACTACTACTCCTCCTCCAGCTCCAGCACTAGCCGTGGTCTTAGCACCACCAGTACACATTCCTCCTCCCAAGTCTATGAATAGACTAAAGACTGAGGGACTGAGGAGAATTATTGAGTAGAAGCGTATGTGTATTGATAGGGTCATTGATAGATACCTATAGATTATGAGCTCCCTGAAGTCACATAAATTCCAGATCTTCACCAAGCCTAGTGGTCCGTACATTCCATGCAGGGTCAGAGAGTTCTACAGCGCTTACAGTGCATTGATATGACAAAGGAAGAAGCCGACAATTAAATTCAAGCCGGTTGACTATGTGGTTGTCAGGGGGAAAAGGGTGTAGTGTGATTTTGTTGCCATCAGTGTTGTCCTAGAATGCACTACGAGACTTGAGGATGACTGTCAATACAGGATAGGACAAAGACACTGGAAAACATGAAGAAGTGGTTGGCTTCATTGATATCTGACAGCACTCCCGAGTGGCTTGAGGTTGGGGCAGCTATTAAAAAGAAGGACCTCAACATGGCAGTGAGGTATTGGTTTGGATTTATCACCAACATGATCATGCCCTCCCAAAACGATTCTATTCTCCGCCACACCAAAGCAGCTTGCCTCTTTGCATGGACAAGGCTGAACTTGGGGATGATCATTGCATCAGAGATGATCATGCGGGCCAAGCAGCGCCAGACTTCCCTCCCCTTCCTGGTGTAGATCACCGAGTTGTGCAGACGGGCTCGGGTTCCTAGAGATGCAAAGAAGGATGTGGAAGTGATTCCCACATCTTCTACTGACATCCGAAGAGTCGAGGAACAATATTTGAAAGATGAGGCAGAGAAGAAGAAGTCAGCCCCGGTGGACTCTTCCCCGGTTATTGACACATACACATTACCTGCAGAGGCACCTTTGCCTACTCCGGCCCCTGGTCTTTCAGGTACATCCAGTGCTATTCCTTCTGACACCCCTAGTTCCTCTGTTGAAAAGAGAAGGTAAATAAAAAAAAATACAAAGAAGTCCCCTTAACCCATGATTTTGAGAAAGATGGAACCCCTTCATACTAAAATAAAAAGAAGAAAAGAATGAAAAAGAAAAAAAATGAAAAAATTGTGGAATAAAGTTGTGAAAGTGGAAAGAAAATAGGGTGTCCAACCGTTCATGGAAGATGAATAATGGGCTGCCTTTTGAGCATGAATGAGAATGATGAAGAGTAGGAAATAAAGAATTGTTCACACCACATTTAAATGACCATATCGTTACACTAAGATCCGTTACAAGCCTTGAAAAGACCTTTTTTATCTTGAGTGAGCTCAAACAATTGTTGGTTGGAAAATAAGGGCAAACCTATGAGTGAAATCATGCGTTGTGTTCATCTTTGTGAGTGTAAGTGTTCCATTTGGTTCTGGAACTTTAAATTGTTGAATCATGTGTGTAAATATGGAATCATTCCTTGTGTGAGGGCATTTGAGTACCTATGTTGAGCTTGAACTTGCATTTGAAGCAAGTATTGTGAACTTGCATTTAAAGCAAGTATTGTGAACTTGCATTTGAAGCAAGTATTGTGAACTTGAGAATCTTTGGTAATAGTGAGTCACAACTTGAATCGTTGAGTGCACAATTTATCCTTGCATGAGTAAGTTGAGTATTTTTGTGTGCATTCATGATTGAGTCTTGTGTAGCCCTATTTGGGGCATCCCTTTTGAAATGCTGAACTTGAGTTTTACTTGAGAACAAGCAAAAGTTTAAGTTGGGGGTGTTGATGAGTCCACGATTTGGGCTCATTTAGGGATTTATTTTAATAGATTTAGTGTCCTCAAATTTTTAATTTGTGCCAATAACTGATGTAAAATCCTTGATTGCAAGGTATTTAGATTGAGGAACAAAGCATGGACTCTAATGAGCAAAAAGGAACAAGGTAGCTGAAAAACGAAGAAAATAAGGCATGTTGATCGCCTAATCCTTTGGGTGTGTTGCCGAGTGTCCATCGTCTCTCCTAAAGTTTCAATGTGCCAAGCCCTGAAGGAGAAAATCAAGTCGGCGAGAGTAAGGAGCAGTTGTCGTGTTGCCTAACAGTTCAGCTATGTAGTGTATGATCGTCCAAAGTTATAGAACTTGAGGATATTGGAGGCCAAAGCAAAAATGTGATGGAACTGACCAAAGGGCGGATCGCTGAGTTCATCGGCGATCCCGACTTACTGCGCCGAATGGCCCTTCATAGCATATTTTTGGCAACTGTAAATACATTTTTGAATTTTTATTTTAGTATCAGTTTTGAAAATAGATAGTAAATTTTTGAGTTAGAACTTAGAGTATTGAGACATTTTTTTCCTTAGCTTTGAAGAATTGAAGTTTTCCATATTTGAGAAATTGGAAGTAGGTCTTTGAGATTCTTCAATTTGGACCTTTATAAAGATGAAATTAATCTTACCTAGTTGATGGAAACAAAATTTAGTAAGGATTTCTTTCTTTTTATGATGTCTAGCTAAGACACCAATTCTTGGGGTGTGATTATGGGTTGATTTAGTTGCTGGTTATTGTTAATCGATAGTTTAAATGCTATTTAAAAGTTATATCAATCAGTAATTGTGGTTTAATTTAAAGGGTTGTAGTTGAAAATGCAACTCTACCTTCTTGTTTTTGGCTTTCTCGAGAGAGAGGTTTTAAAACCAAGATTACTGATTTGATGGTATGTGGGTGTTGGGATGTAATGGGTTCAGCTCGAAAGAGTGAATCCTAAACCCTCTTCCACACATTTAGCTCGAGAGAGTGAACGGACTAAAGCGTAAGTTGTTCTTAATTGCTGCTTATTGGTGTTCGAGAAAAACCAATTTGATTCGGGGTAAATTGTTCGAGAGAACGTTTATCCCCAATAAAGTCTAGCTTATTCATTGATTCACAACTATTTACTATTAGTTGCAATCACCCATTTGTCTACCTTAGCCTATAATCCAATCACATCCTAAGAACCCGTCTCATTACTTGTTAATTCATGAATTCCTTCTGTTGTAGTTGATAATTACAATCCAAACCCCCATATTTTCGCTTCTCTCACCCTAAATTTGAACTATGCTTTTATTTGTAAATGTCTTTAGCTATGATTGACTTGAACATATTTGTACCTGACTCTTGAATCTTAAGCACGTACCACTCCCTATGGGATTCAACCCCAAAAAGCACGTACCACTCCCTATGGGATTCAACCCCAAACTCACTTAGTTGGGTTTTATTACAAACTAACGATCGTTGGCACTTCGAATTGGAAGAAGTGTCCTGATGCATGAAATCAGCGTGCCTCCAGGCTTAAGGCCACCATTCCTAGAATGATCGAGGGGGCCCTTGCTGATGTTGTGACACCCTTCAGTATGATTTATGATGCCTTTGCGGCACGGATAGCGGTGTGTGAGCAAGGCCATGGGGCACTGAGGAGGTGACGACTCTAAAGTCTACTATTGCTGAGGTGAGAAAGTACGTGGACCAGTTGAAGTACACTGATATTTCGATGATTTTCGGGACGGTGGAGATCTCCGACATGTCAGATGATACAGATATGCCTCTGGCTACCACTAGAGAAGAGGTTTGAGTTAAGGAAGTGGCTGCTACTTAGTCCAAGGTTGTCCCTGATGAGGAGCAGCTTGGTGTTAATGAAGAGGCTTCTTATGAAGGCCTTACAGAGATGGAGGAGCCTGTGGTAGATTCAGCTGTGCAGATCTCATTGGTAGACACACCTATGGTTGACGGTAGTGGAGCGAGTAGTGCTGATGTTGCACCAGGAACTGATGCCCCGACAGATGGAGCGATTATATAGACAGGACCCTTCTTTACCTCCCTTTCTGTCACTTTTATTGATTTTTAGTATTTTGTTTCATTTGAGGACAGATTGCTTTTTATTTGTGGTGGGGTGAGGTATTTCCATACCTACCTCTTGTGATTATTATTTTTGTATATACATTGGGTTTTTGGGTTTTTATATTGTGTTGTGGATGTTTGAGCTTCTGGCTCCTTGTTTTAAATGCAAATGGTTTTTGGACCCTTCTGAAAAAATTTGCCACCTTTTGTTGTTATTAATTATGGTTGTTCTTGTACAAATTCGCGTATCGGTTATAATCAATACCGATGACTTGAATAGTGCTCTTAGTCGAAAAAAATGAATGTGCGGCTATGATGAGGCCAAATGAAGTTGCATAGATAATATGTGAACTTTTTGCATCTCGTTGTGGCTAGCCGATTATCGAATGAGTCTCTTGTGATGAACATTGCACACTAGCGAAAGTGTGGAGTCATGTTTGATATTGGTGCCAATGTCTTGTGTGATGAGCTTTCCGTGAACCTTGTCTAATGACACCTAGAATTATCCTCGTTGGTCTGGTTAACTAAGTGATGCAAGCTCTCGAAATGATCTTTGGCCAACCTTGTGAGTTTGTGAACCTTGCTTGAACTCCCCTTTTTAGCCTTACCCTTTGTTTGGAAGAAAGTTAATGCAATTGTAACCCCTCTTTATCCATTCACCCATAATCCTCATGAAGTGTGGTTTGTTTGAATACCCAACTTAGGCCAAATGCCTAAGTTGGGGGTGTGGTAAAAACAGAAGGTAAATCAAGAAGTGCAAAGAAGACCCCCTTGATCCATGGTTTTGAGAAAGATGGAAGCCCTCCATACAAAGAAAAGAGAAGGTAAATCAAGAAGTGTGAAGAAATTCCCCTTTACCTATGGTTTTGAAAAAGATGGAACCCCTCCATAAAAAAAAGGAGAAAACGAAAAGAAGATTGAAAAAGAAAAAGAATGAAAAAGTTGTGAAGGTTGCAAACAAATGGGGTGTCCGGTATTCCATGAAAACTGAATAATGGGGTGAAATTTTGAGCATGAATGAGAATGTTGAAGAAAACGAAAGAAAGTGATGTTCATACCACATTTCATGAGGATAGCATCCACTAAACCTAAATGACCATACCTTTGCACTGAGCCTCATTATAAGCCTTGAAAAAACATGGTTGATCTTGAGTGAGCTGAAGCGAATGTTGATTGGAAAATAAAGGCAAACCTATGGGTGAAGTTATGCATGTGCTCATATTTATGAGCGTGAGAGTTGTATGTGATTCCAGAGTTATAAATTGTTGAACAATTCTATGTAAATATGGAATCATTCTCTTGTGAGGGCATTTGAGTACCTTTGTTGAGCTTGAACTTGCATTTGAAACAAGTATTGTGAACTTGAGAACCTTTTACGTTGGTGAGTCACAACTTGAATCTATGAGTGCACAATTGATCCTTGCATAGGTAAGTTGTGTCTTGTTGCGTGTATTCATGATTGAGTTTTGTGTAGTACTGTTTGAGAAATCCATTCTGAATTGCTGAACTTTAGTCTTACTTGAGGACAAGCTGAAGTTTAAGTTGGAGGTGTTGATGAGTCCGAGATTTGGACTAATTTAGGGCTTTATTTGTATAGATTTAGTGTCCTCAAATGCTTATTTTGTGCCAATAACTTATGTAAAACCCTTGATTTCTAGGTATACGGATTGAGGAACAAAGCAAGGACACTAACTTGCAAAAAGGAACAAAGCGAGTGGAAAGAATGAATAAATGCAAGCCTGGTGATCGCCAAGTCAACTTGGCGAGTCGCCGAATGGCTATTTTACCCCCTAATGTTGCAGTGTGCCAAGCCCTGAAGGAAAGAACCAAGTTGGCGAGAGGAAGGACCAGTCTACGGATCGCCAAATAGTTCCGCGATGCACTGTTGAATCGCCCAAAGTTACAAACCTTGAGGATGCTGAAGGCAAAGGAAAAAAGGGCACTGGAAATGACCAAAGGGCGGCTCACCGAGTGGATTGGCGAGCCAAACGTAGTGCGGCGAGTGGCTTTTCAGAGCATATTTTTGGCCACTATAAATACATTTTAGAAAATTTAGTTTAGTATCTATTTTTTTCATTATATTGAGTTGTGATTATTATTCTGAGCACAGAGACATGTTTTCTGTAGTTTTTCCTAAGATTTGGAGAATTGAAGTTTTTCACTTTTGAGAAATTGAAAGTGGGTCTTTGAGAATCTTCGAATTGGAACATTGTAAGGACGAAATCAATCTTACCTAGTTGATGGAAACTCAATTCCGTAACAATTTTTATCTTTTTATGATGTCTAGTTAAAACCCCAATTCTTGGGGTGTGATTATGTGGTTATGGGCTTATTTAGTTTATGGGTATTGCTAATTGTTAGTTTAAATGTTATTTAGAAGTGAGTTCAATCAGTAATTGTGGTTTATTTTAAGAATTGTAGTTGCAAATGCAGTTCTACCCTTGTGTTTTTGGCTTGCTCTTGAGAGAGAGAGAGGGGTTTTGAAACTAAACTTATTAATTGATGGTTAGTGGGTATTAGGTTGATATCGGTTTAACTCGAGAGAGTTAATCCTAAACCCAATTCCACACATTCAGCTCGAGAGAGTGAATGGACTAAGGTGTGGGTTGTGCTTAATTTTCTTGCTTGTTGATGTTCGAGAGAAATCGACTTGATTCGTGGTAAATTATTCGAGAGAAAGTTTACCTCCTCTATAGTCTAGCTTACTCACTAATATTTCGCTATCTTCTAATAGTTGCAATTACCCATTTGTCTATATTAGCCTATAATCAAATAACATCCCAAGAACCCATCTCATTATTGTTACTTCATATTGATTTCCACTGTTTGTGGTTGATATTTTCAAATCAACACCCGTCATTTGACATTCGTGTCACCCCTGATTTGAATAATGTCATCATTCGATAATTTCTATTCTTATGACTGATTTGACCATGTTCACACTTTACTATTGAATCTCAAACACGTACCGCTCCCTGTGGGATTCGACCCCAACTTATTTAGTCGGGTTATATACTGATTAGCGATCGTTAATGCTTAGATTTGGATGAAGTGTCTTCCAAACTTTATTAATCAATATGATTTTTTTATGATATGATTATCTTTGCTGATGACTTATCCTTATGATGTGTGCTTAGTTTTGATTGTAGCTTGAAAGGCCCTTCCATTACATGTGTAATTAAAGGTTATAGATTCCTTTGTCTATGAAATATAAGCTAAGGATGAGGTCAAGATGGTAAGAATGATTATGGTGGCCAAAGGGGATACTTAGGATGGATGGGATTATGGGGTCTTATTCATGCATTTCACAAGCATACTTGGAGGTTACTTATGAAGTGGTTATCTCGTGATATGAAGGCCTAAGTATTGACTATGTATATGCACTATGCATTATGATGACTACTGATTACATTATGTCTATGCTGGAGATTATGCTTATGCTTATGTTGTTATCTCTTATGCTTATAGCCTACGGCATATGATGATGTCTCTTATGCATATGATTCATTTTACCTTCTCATATGATTATGGTATATGTCTAATGTTGACTAATGCCTCTTATATGCTTATGTTGCTGATTTATGCTAGCCATTACATTTATTTCATTATTGTACTGAAACATACTTTTTCCTACATTCTTACTAAATATAGGGTTTGGCTATATAGAGTTCCATTCTTGAGGCTAGGTTTCTAGTATGCAAAGGAGTTGAACACTTTCTGAGTCCTCATAGTATCGAGGATATGATCAACTTTTCTTTATGTCTTACTTTATGTATTAGACTATTGTATGGGTTGTGTTCCAAAGTTTTACTTCAAGTGTATTAGAATGTTTGAGACAAATTGTTATGACTTGCACTTGCTTTTATAAAAGATTTCGATTGTATGGAAAAGTTATAAAATTTCCGCATCATTTCTATTACTTTATGCTATGATATGCTAAGGGCTTGTATAAGACCCCCTTCGGAGTTGAGTACACCTTGTTACATCTAGGGTGTATTGTTGGTTCATGACATCTACAATAAGAACTCAAAAACTAAGAGAAAATTCTAACTCTAAAACTTGGGGATCAGAACTCTGTAGATCTTCTTTTGTAATACATTTTATAGTTTAATGCATTGTTTCCTAAAGGTCCACTCGGTGGGATAAGTCACCCCTCGCCAAGTGGTTCGGCGATCTGCCGTTTGCTCTCTTCCATCGCCATTTTGCATTAGTCTTCAGCATCCCAAGTCCTTTAACTTTCGGCGATCCAGTTTGTTGTCGCAGAATCGATCGGTGATTCGCCGACTGCCCATTTATGTCGCCGACTTGGTTTTTTTCCCAAGGCTGGCACGCTGAAACTTTGAGCAAGATAAAGAGCCACTAGGCGGTGCGCCGAGTGGTGTTGGTGAACACCATGATCGCTTTTCTTCACTTCTTCTACTTTTTAATTCCTTTTTGTCCGGTAATGTCCTTGCCTTGCTCCTTAGCCCCCAAAGTTGTAAATCAACATTTTAACATCAATTTAGAGCATAAAATAGGCATTTGAGGACACTTATACTATCAACAGAAAGCCCAAAATGAGTCGAAATATCAAACTCATCAACACCCCTAACTTAAACTTTTGCTTGTCCTCAAGTAAAACTCAAGATCATCAGTTCAATAAGGATGTCTACAAATAGTGTTGCATAAGACTCAACATGAATGCACATAACAAGGTTCAAACTACTTATACAATGATCAATTGTGCACTCAAAGTTTCAAATTGTGAGTCACCATCATCAAATATTCTCAAACTCACAATGCTTACTTCAAATGCAAGTTCAAGCTCAACAAAAGTATTCAAATACCCTCACAACAAAGATGATTTCATATTCACACAAAATATTTCAACAATTTAGAGTACCAGAATCACATACAACTCTCACACTTATAAAGATGAACACATGCATGACTTCAGCCAGAGGTGTGCTCTTATTTTCCAATAAACATTCGTTTCAGATCAATCAAGATCACAAAGGTCTTTTGAATGCTTGGAACGGGACTGAGTGTAAAGGTATGGTCATTTATGTTTAGTGGCTTCTACCTTCATGAAGTATGGCCTGAACATCACTTACTCCTTTTCTTTAACATTTCACACATGCTCATAATCCACCCCATTATTCAACTTCATGTGAACCACCGAATACTCCATTTCTTTCGCAATTTTCACCACTTTATTTCACAACTTTTTCTGTTTTCAGTCATTTTCTTTTCTTTTCTTTTCTTTCATTTCCTTTATTTTTTTACATGGAGGGGTTCCATCTTTTTCAAAACAATCGATCAAAGGGGGAATTATTCACACTTCTTGACTTTCCTTCTTTTTCACCTGTAACGATCTGGAAAATGATAGAGTGAAACTAGAGCCTCACATGTGAGTTTGGAGTCGAGAACTTAATGAAATGATTATATTTGAATTTGACCCAAAAAGTTCTTAAAAATGTGCTTCGGAAGTTACCGGAAACTTGTTTAGCTGTATATAAAAAG
>JAJOOE010000062.1:0-15483 GCA_036250405.1 Solanum raphanifolium
GTTTTTTATATTTAAAAAATGCGTAAAAATACTATAAATCATGATAATTGACAACATAAAATATGTTTTGAAAAAAATACAAAAAATTCCACTCATTCTTTAAGTGAATCTATTGTAAAAATAGTATAAATCATGATAATTGACAACATAAAATATTTCAAAAATGTTGTATGTGGGTAGTCTTATTGTGCCTTGAATAGCGTCAAAGAAAGTACAGGTTTGTGATAAAAAAAACTTATTCCTTTATCCACGCAAACAATCGCTTCTAAAACTCCATTATTAGCCCCAAAACATACCATTTATATTATTGGGCCCGTGCATAGCACGGGCAACATTATCTAGTAATAAAAGACATGATAGTTATATGGAATCAATAATGGTACAATTGTATAATATTGGGTGCTTATGCGAGGGTAATCCTAGCTATTATAATATGAATTCAATTTAATCATTTAGTAGAGTGTATTAGTAAAAATAATGTATGCATTAATTATATGTATTAATAATTTCTTGTTTGGTGCATATTTTCATGCTATGTATAACTAATGCTTGCATCAGTTATACACTCCATTGTGTATTGAGGAGTATATTACTAATACCATAGATTTCTAGGTATTAGTAATGCAAAGGATTTAATACATGCATTAATATGGTTAAAGATACAATTACTCCTCAAAAGTACTTTTACATCTTTTCCACCATAATTGTGAAGGATACTTTTGTAAATAAATATTTTTGTACAATGCATACTATTTTTAATACACCAAATCAAACAATGTATAAGAAATAATTTATGCATAACTAATACAAATATAATTAATACATGTATTACTAATTCTTGCATTACTAATACACTCTATTGGGTATTATTTTTATACACTCTACCAAACAATAATTGTATAATATTGGGTGCTTATGCAAGGGTAGTCCTAGTTATTATAATATGAATTCAATAATTGTATAAATATTGGGTGTGCCAGGGTGGTCCTAGACTCTTAGCTATTATCGTATGAATTCAATAACTGTATAATTCTTTTCAAGTTAGTTATTACTGTTTCTATTTTATGAGTAACATTCTTGTCTTGTCACATAAAATTATTGAAAAAGTCATACATTTATTTTATAAACATTTTCGTATTGGTTAAACAGAACCAAAACTGATAAAAAAATATCTAATTAGTTTGATTATTGATTTAACATATTTATAATAAGAAAACCGATAAACCAAACAGATAATACATAAACCGAACTAACTTGCACCCCTACTGATATAAGCTTAATTCTAAATAAAGACAGAAAAATATAATACACGAAACTAGCTAGAATTAATATTTATGTCATATATGAAATATGATTAGTTACTTGAAAGTTGACAAGATAATAGGAAAATTAAAAAATTCGAATTAATATTTGTTACATGCGAAGGTTAACATATATTCTTTCTTCTCGACACTTCCCTTATTAATTACTTTTTTCTTTTCATTTTGTCGATTCCAAATTAGGGGTGTACAAAATCGAATCAAACCACAAATTGAGTCAAATTGGAAAAAAAAAAAAAACCACTAGTGATTTGGTTTGACTTGGTTTGGTATTGAAAAAAAAAACTCAACTATATTTGGGTTGGTTTGGTTTTAACTACAAAAAACTAACCCGAGACCAAACCAACCCGACATAGTATTTAAAATTTTATTTTATACATAAAAATATTTACTTTGATATAAGTTTTAAATATTTCTTATACTCTTTCATAGTTTTTATCTTTTAATATATTATTTCAAGTTTGAAACTTAGAATTCTGAATGGTCCAATAAAGATTATAGTCCACAGATGTTGGTAATTATAATAAAGATTAAATCAAAATTAAATTAATACTAATGCAAAAAGAAAATCAATTCAACACTAAGAATGATAATAATATTGAATATTTGTTCTTTAGTTTTACATTGGTTTAGACAATTAAAATACATAATATAATTTTAATTTCCTTTAATATTTAGTCATGTAACTAATACATATTAAACTTATTTTAGCATGATTTAGTACTTTTAAATTATGATCATTTTCATTATGACTTGTTAATTTGTAATATTTATTTTACGCGATTTCATTATTATTATTTTGTTGGATATTTTAGTGTCATTAATCATATCATATTTTATGTTATTTTCTTAATAAATACCTTTGATAGTTTTATTTTGGTAGGACTAAAGAAATATTTGAAGTACAAGTAAATTATATATTTGTATGAATACTTTATCGGAAAACCCCGAAAAAATCCGAAAATCTAAAAAACCCAAAAAAATCCGAAAAAACCCGAGGTTGAAAAACCCAAGTTTTATTGGTTTGGTTTTGTTTATAAATTTAAAAATCCGACACAAATAATTTGGTTTGATATTTGAAAAACCCGAACCAACTCGGCCATATACGCCCCTAACTCAAATGTAGTGATAGAATCAAATTTTGTTGATTTGATTTGAAACTAAAAACAAATCAAAGATGGAGAAAAATGGTGATAAAATAATATCAAAGAATACTAATACTAATAATGAAGAAGAAAATAGCAAAGCCAAGGAAGTTGCTACTGAAAATGAAAGTGCTTCAACTTTATATACTTTTGAATTGTCTTGCTATTACTTTCTATGTCTTATTTTATATAACATCATTTAATTTGACATGATGTTTAAGAAGAAAAAAAATAACTATTCAAAAATTTGTGATCTAAACCAATTTTTTTATATTTGTATGGTTCATAAGAGTAAAAGAAAAATTTTAAAGAAAAGGTTGTCATATAAAATGAAATTAAAACCTCACTAAATTAATAATCTCTCTAAAATAATATTTTTCACCGGTCACAACTTAGGTCAATGGAAAAAATCACCTATTTCGATAAGATAATATATTTTCAGAAGACCTCTATATATAAAAACATATGGTCCAATTAATATTATAAATTAACAATTCTTTAAAAGTACAATTATATCTAAGACAATTTAGTGAAATATAATTATATTGTTTTCTATTTTTGTTAAAATTTAAATCTAGTTGAAGCTCATCTCTAACTTTTCTTATTGTATCCAAAAATTTCAGTGTTGTCTTTTCAAATTGCACCATAAAATTGTGAAGAGTTCTATATGTGATAAGTGATTCCTTACGCGTAACTGGTTGCAAAAGTATTGTACTATCATCTTCAACTTTATCATCAACATAGTTTTTTCCAATGGTATCCACAGTTTATTCTAAACTTTGGACTTGTGAACATGTGTCGTTTTCACCCATCCAACATATTATTAATGTTCATTTTATTGCGGTAACTGAGATCATTAATCATGACCTCAAGTTCATGAAGGACATTTTCACAAGTGGGTTCATTCAAATTCTCTGTGATTTCATCTCTGAATGGATTTTGCGGTGTTGAAACACTCTTTAAATTAATAAATACTAATTTATCGATTAAATAATACCTCTACGAAATAATAATATTTCATGGTCCCACCTATATTAATTTAGTGAGGTTTTATTGTATATCCGAGGAAATGACTAATGCAATTCTAGGAAATTAAGGTGTATATTTTTATACACATAATTTTTTTTATAATTTGTGAAGACTATCAAAACTCTTATTGATTTATATTTTAAGGTGTCACGTTAATAAATCACATATATTTTTATTTATTTAGATATAAATATTTACAATTTTATGATATACAAACTTTCAAACAAACATATTTTTTGAAAAATATCCACTACTCCACAATAATAGTAATAATCACTTATTCTTTAATAAATTCGTTCAACAATATAGTACATACAATAGCTTCACGTCGAGCATGAAGTTTTTTGCTGTCCAAAATTAACTTAAATGAGGGGTCTTTTTTTGTAAAAAATAAACTATCTGGTCATTAACGTTTTTAAAATATTACAAATTGGAGTTTCAAATTCTATGGTCAAACACTTGTTTAGAGTAAATTATATTTATTTACTACTCTCTCTGTTCCTTTTTAGTTATTACAATTTCCTTTTTTAGAGTCAAATGATATGAGTATTGACTAACATTTTAAAATGTATTTTCTTTTTACATATATATAATATTTTTCGTATAGTTTTTGAATATCTAAATTTTTATTTTAAAATATCAAATTATGTAATTTAATTTAATTTTAAAATTAATCAAATAAACTTTCGAAAAGTAACGTAAAGTGTTCATGATGTATCCGCTAATAGCGTATGATATATATGAATGCATTATTAGTATACTATTGATATTCCCCAATAGTACAATTAATTTAATTGCAGATTTCCAACATATTTTTGCATTTAAAATTGTTGAGTTCTCCAATGTAAAACTAACAATCAAAATGTAAAAAAGTATATCCAAGTAATTACTGCCTATATAATAACGATTGAATTTCCTTTTTAAAAAAATAAAAATAAAAGTAAAATTGGTTAGCAAGAACTGTTGAATTCTACCATCATCATCATGGGTTTATGTGAAAGCATTCCGGTTGTTCGGGCATATGAAGATGACGATGATTATGATTATGCTGATGATGATGATTATGAATATGAATATGATTATGACGATGAAGTACGTTGGGGGGATATATCATATATGCATATGTCGTTCCGTTGAAAGTAAGAAGGAAAAAAAATCATATTTTCATATATCGACTTTTGTTTTTGAATTGGTGTTAAACTATGTAATGGTTATTCCAACTAATTAGCTTTTTATTTAGCAATCTTGTTCTTGAATCTGTTTAGTGTCGTCAAATTATGACATTTCAAGATTTGAAGTTGAAATTTTGTTTGAAAAAACAATTTGAATGGAAAAGCTTGGCAAGAAATGAGTTTATTTCTTTTTCTTATATTGATGCATGTTGTTTAATTACTAGCATGAGCTTTACTTAAATTTCACCTTTATTTTTTTATTTTTTATAATTATGTTGTTTCTAAATATTTTGTGGATATTACTAAGGTTACACTTATTTTGGGACGGATGGAGTAGCTGTATTTTAATCTCCAAACAGACCATTTTCAGGAATTTTTGACCAAAGCAAGTAATTATTAAAATTAATTTACCAAAATAATACGTTTTTTTGAAATTTTACAAAACTAGTATAAACGTAGTTCACAGTAATGTTTTAGGTTATATTTTATTAAAAAAATTCAATAACAAAAAGATAAAAATCTAACAGATTAAACAGACATAAAACGTTATTGTCAGTAACGTTTTATAATTCGTTACTCTGAGGCACGTTTTACAGCTAAAACATGACTCACAGTAACATTTTTCTGGAATGACTGAAAATTAAAAAAACAATCTCGTACATGCCTCATTCAACTTTATTAAAATTTCCACTATTAAAATGAATATATATATATTTACACATATATATTCACATATATAAATTTCTCTTTTCTTCTCTTTTCATATATAGATAATGCTTTTGCAAGGAAAATAAGTTGTGAGGAGGCTTTACTACAATATTAATTAATTCCTTTGTCTCTTCTATTATGTTGTAGCCATTATATTTTTTTTAATAATTGATTTGCTTACTTACTACATCAATTTTAATTCAATAACTTCTTTATTGATAGTCTAATATTTAATAATGAAAAGAAATCGATTGGTCTAATATTTGGAAGGGATGCTATCTTAGGCTTCAATTAAGATTTCTCATATGATTTATTTACAAACTTTGAAATTGAAATGATACAAGACAAACTCCAATTTGTGTAAAGTCATCCTCACTTTTTTTTTCCTTTTGTTTAAAAAAAGTATTGTCCATGTGAAAAGAGAAAAAAAAAGAGAAAATCATATATATTTCAAATGAAGGTATGTACAAAATATGTCTATCCATTTTAATAGTGGAAATTGAATAATGAATGAGAGATGTAGAAGGTTGGATTTCAATTTTCACCATTGAGAAACGTTACTGTGAGTCATGTTTTAGCTGTAAAACGTGCTTCAGAGTAACGAATTATAAAACGTTACCGACAATAACGTTTTATGTCTGTTTACTCTGTCAGATTTTTGTCTTTTTGTTATTCAATTTTTTTGAATAAAATATAACCTAAAACGTTACTGTGAACTACGCTTATATTAGTTTTGTAAAATTTCAAAAAAACATATTATTTTGGTAAATTGATTTTTATAATAGCTTACTTTGGTAAAAAATTCCCATTTTCAGTGAGTTTTTAAAATAAAAATATGTGGATTTTTAGTTCTTTTACTCATAAAAGGTTGTCAATGGTGTTACAAGATCGGAAGAAGAAGTTTATAAAGTTGTTTAATTCAAGAGACATGTCATAGTTTTATTTGCTTGGTCAAATATAAGTACAATCATGCTTTATACATCTTAAATCTTGTGGAGAATGATTTTAACTCCATGCTGTGGAACGAAGCTGAACAGGAGATCAGTGAACATAAGTTGGTGAAGTTGTGAACATGTAACGTTGTAGAATCATTGAAAGACTAATTTTTCTTCGATCATTGCAAAGTTCAAACCTAAACAAGTTCGAGGTCCATAGCCAAACGGCAAAAATGCTACTGGATTGTTGTTTGTAGCTTTAACAACCCCTTCAGCAAATCTATCCGGTTTGAAAACATGAACGTGTTCTCCCCATATTTTATGATCATGTTGAACTGCTAATGGTGATATGTATATCAGCATTTTAGGTGGTAAAGTTAGCTCAACTTTCTTTTTGATGAATGGTACTGGAGGGTACAATCTTAGAGATTCATCAAGAATCATGTTCATCTATATTGATCAAAAAATATTGAAAACTGTTACGTAATTGAATAGAAGTATTGAAACTGATAATAAACAATTGATAGATCCTTAGGGTGTGTTTGGTATGAAGGAAAATGTTTTTCTAGAAAATGTTTTCTTGGAAAACAAGTTGATTTTTGACTTATTTTCTCATGTTTGGTTGGTGAGTAGAAAATATTTTCCGAATTTTTTTTTTTAGTGTTTGATTTATGAATGAAAAATGTTTTTGAAAAATTTCTTTTATTTTTACTAGAGTAGAAAATAATTGTTGAAATTGAAAATATTTTTTAAAAACAAACTTAATTTTTTTTTGAGGGTGGGGGCTGGTAGGGGTGGGTGGGTGGGGTCGAGGGTAGGGGTGAAAATTGAAATTTTGAAGTTAAAAATATTTTTTAAAAACAAACTTAAAATATTTTTTGGGGGGTGGGGGGGCTGGTAGGGCATGGGTGGGGGGGTCGAGGGTAGGGGTGAAAAATTGAAATTTTAAAGTTAAAAATATTTTTTAAAAACAAACTTATATTTTTTTTGGGGGGTGGGGGGGCTGGTAAGGGGTGGGTGGGTGGGGGGTGGGGGGGTCGAGGGTAGGCGTGGAAAAAAAATGAAATTTTGAAGGGAAGTCATTTTTCTTAAATTTAAGAAAAATGAGTTGATTTAGAAAACATTTTCCAAAACATTTAACCCAACCAAACATGAGAAAATTAGAAAACATTTTCCGGAAAATGTTTTCCTTCATACCAAACACACCCTTAATGCTTACAATTTTCAGACTTGATAGGCCATCTGCATTAGGAACTTTGTGGCCAAATGATTCAGCAACTTCTTTTCTTGCTTTTTCTTGCCACTCCTTGTTTGTAGCTAGCAAGAAGATTGTCCATCCGAGCAAAGAAGACGTTGTCTCCTGACCAGCAAAATAAAAGTTCTTGCACTTATCAATTATATCGTCTATTCATATTCTGTTATTCTTGATAAGCTTCTAGCTAGGAGTTTTCCAAGGAAATCACTTCCAAAGTTATGCTCTTCACCAATCTTTTCCTCTTCTCTTTTCTTTATTATCCGAGTAATGCTGTCACGTATCGAGTTTCTCTGACTCTATTTTATCATCACACCTTTTCCAAATTTTACTACACAAAATGTAAACATTTAGAGCCCGTTTGGCTTAACTGAGCAAATGTATGAACGTCTCGTGGAGGAAGGGACTTACCTGATGCCCGGAAATCTAGTTTTGTGAGCATTTTTGGAAACTAGAAATGCTAACTTCATCAGCATTTGAAATATATATGTTCTTTCCTTCTAAGTAATTACTTCCAAAAGTAGTCTTGGAAATGATTTCTAATGTTAATAGCCTAAACTCTTCAAACACTTCATAAATCTTCCAACGTTCGAGCTTTGTCTCACAACTCATAATCATCACCGGAATCATACTCTGCAGTCACAAACGTTATTGAAATTTTTTTTTTCTACTTATTTACTTATACTAACTTTATCACTTTGTAATATGAATTTAGAGCATTCTATAAGCTCTAAATTGGTACTATTTTTTTTTTAATTTTCCGCAAGTTGATATTATTTAATATGATGTAAAGGATAATTTAATTTGTTATTTTATAAATCTTCTAACTTGTTTTTGGATTACTGAATCTTTTCTATTAGGTAATCTAGAATCCTTATGCATGAAGACAATCAATTCAGTCACTATTATCGGACTCTGTTATGAATTTTTGACAACATGCTCAATAGAGTGTTCTTATTTCTTCATTCTCCGGGCTTTGATTATGGAAGAAGCTAGGAACCGAGAAGAAGATATCAACACTATCAAGTTACTTGGATTACTAAATGATGAGAAAACAATTTTACATTACACTTTTACAAATAATTTTTTAAAATAAACTATTAACTAATATAATAATAAATATTATCAACTGAAGTTGCTTGTCTTTTCAATCATATACACAAACAAAAACTATTATCAATTAATATAATGATAAACATTATCAGCTGAAGTTATTATCTTTTCAATTGCATATACACAAACAAAAAACTAACAACATATATCAACCATATTGGATTACAAAAGATGCAAACATAATTTGAATTGCTTGTCTTCACATTCAATTATGTGTTAAAATATCAGAAACAAGAAAAATGGCAAGGTGAGCAATGCACAGCATGAAAAGTAAAATGTAAATAGACGAAAATATTCTTAAAATATTGTTGGACTTTTATATCCTCCTAAAATTGAACATTCCTTAAATATAAATACACAAAAACAAATATTAAATATTTGTCTTAGAAGAGTTCAATGGCACATATATGATTATATTTATGCATTCAAAAATTGAAGAATATTTCTCAATTCTAAAGTAAATTTGCTTTATCAATAAAATTAAAATTCATGTAAGTAGCATAAATGCTATAAAGTCTAATACTTAAATATGAATAATATAAAATTTATTTTTTGGTGAAATGAAAGAGGAATAACAGTACTAAAGAGAAAAAACATATAGTAATGAAGTTGGATAAAAATGTAACACTTTGTAAGAGGAGAAACTTTTAGTTAGAGAAGTTAAAGTTTTCTGCATTGCTAATATTCCCGGTTTACAACTCAAAACTTTTACTCCCTCGATTCCTTTTTATATGTCATCCTTCTTATAAATAGTTGGTCTATAATATTTGTCATTTCATAAAATCAATGCATAAATTACAATATTCTTCATATTTTACCCTTATGAGTTATTAGCCTTGAAAATATACATTTGACTAACATAGAAAAATCAAGTGAATAATTCATGTTCATTTGCCAAATTAATTAATCAAAATAAATTAATTATTCATTGATTGAAAAGTTGACTTCAAAAATAAATAAATAAGGGTAGAATAGTAAACTTAATTTCTTAATGCACTGAAATAAAAAATGGTAACATATAAATAAGAATGAAGGGAGCAAAATATAATATATAAATTTTATAATTATAATAATAATAGGGTACAAACGTGCAATGCACGTTTCCCAAACTAGTATATATATAAGTGTTTTTTGTATTGTAAAAGTTGTGAGTGTTACATTGGTGATTTCACCCAGAGGTCTCTAATGGAAGAGGACCGAAAACTCAAGTCCCTCCAAGACTCCATACGGGTGGTGAAAGAATCATTCTCGAGTGACATCTCTGAAATTCGATCTATGCTGAAAGAGGTGGTGGGTTATGTGATGGCGCTAGGTTCTCATAATAGTACTCCTGTAGTGGCAATATCTCGACCACGTCAAACTACTGAAGTTTATGGAGGACAAACACCAACACCTCCTACTTTGCGTCACAAACCTGCTTCGATTGAATTAGTACGATTCCATGGAGTGAATCCTGAATCACAGGTCTTCCAAGCAGAGCGTTACTTTGAATTTTATGGAATCACGGAGGATCATAAGTTAACACTAGCATCGTTCTACTTGGATGGTGATGCATTGGAATGGTACTGATGGCTATCTTGCAATAAACAGTTAGTTAATTGGGAGCATTTTGCTGAGAAACTGCTGGTTGATTTTAGAAACAAGATCTAGAGGCGCTAGAGGGTCGACTTGCTAAACTTCGGCATACCACTACGGTGGCTGAATACCAGAGTCGTTTTAGAGCGGTTTCTAATGAGACGATGCATTTTCCAGCTTAGGTATTAGCACATTTTTTTACTTCTGGACTAAGACTTGATATTAAAGTGGCTATTTTAATTCGTGAGCCCAAAAAATTAAATGAACCTATATGTTTATCCCATTTATACGAGCAAAAGATCCAACTTGAACCGAGCTCTTTTAAGCCTACTTTCAGTAAGGTTCCACCACTTTTGACAACTCTTACTCATCCTTATGCTGTCTCAAAGCCCTCCATTTCGAATCAGATAGCTTCAGTTGCCCAAACTACATCAAATCATCTGCCCATGAGACACCTTTCTCCTGTAGAGTTACAAAGTCGCTGGGAACGTGGTCTTTGTTATTCTTGTGATGAAAATTACTCTCCTGGTCACAAGTGTAAGTCACTTCCCCAACTTCTACTGTTATCCGAAGAGTAAATTGTGTCGGATGATGTCTTAGCGGAGGAATTACAATGTTTGGAGGTTCAAGAACAGTTAGCTATTTCATATCATGCTTTATCTGGAGGAAATTCTTCCACTACTCTTAGATTTACTGGTCATGTTAATGGGTCACCAGTACAAGTACTTGTGAATAATGCTAGTACACGTAATTTTATTCAGGCGAGGATGGCAAACTTTCTTCAGTTGGAGACTGAACCAACGCCAAGCTTTTCGGTGGTGGTAGGAAGTGGACAGCGACTACGATGTGAGGGTGTAGCTAGAAAAATTCCAATAACCATACTCGGAAACAAAATAGTGGAAGATCTATACATTTTATCCATTCATGGTGCTGATATAGTACTAGGGGTTTCGTGGCTTGCAACTTTGGGTCATGCCCTTATTGATTATGCAATTAGAATATTTGAATTCACTCTGAACAGTTCTAAGATATCGTGGAAAGGGGATGCACCTACTGATGTGCAACCTGTGCAATTACATAGTCTGAGAAGAATGGCTGCTACAGATGCAATTTCTTCCTATTTTCATCTATAATTGGTATCTGATTCGGAACCTCCATGTACTCCCCCCTCTGAATTAACAATAGTGCTTAAATGTAATGACCCTCCTGGTCATTTCTGTATCTTGCATCTGTGTGTCATTTAGAGCGTTCTTGTAGTGACCCCAAGTCATTTATGACTTGCTGGGACTGACAGTTCGGTCACCTGGTCATTCGTTTGGTTATGGTGTGAGTTTTAGTGTTTTGGAGCTTTTGAACCTTGAATGATCATTTTCGATCAAAAGTTCGAGAAAATGACATGGGAATCCAATTCTGACGATTCCATCAGCTCCAGAAGGGTCATTTTAGGCTAGTAGCATGGTCGGCATGACTCCCGAAGTTTTCAGTGTGAGTCGGTGCGATTAGGCGTTTTAACTTTAAGTTTAAGCCTAAGTTTGACTTTGGTCAACATTTTGAGTAAACGCGCTCGAATGAGAATTCCGTCAGCGCGGTTAGCTCCAGAATGTCGATTTTGATCTAGATTGACCCTTCTTTTGTGTCCCGAGGATTTCGATATCTTTCCGAGCCCTTTTGTGGTTTTTGACTTAAAATGACTTTTGGAAGTGGGACTCACTTTTTATCGAGATGACCTCTGATGGAAATTTTGACTGCGCCGTTGAGTCAGGAATATCGAATTTGGTATGGTTGTATATCTCATTTGCGTGCACGGGTTTCCGAACGAGTTCGGAGCACCCCGTCGGAGTTTTTAGTTTTTGGAAAATTGCAGAAAATCTGCTATAAATGCAGAAAATCAGCAACATTTCCCAAACTTCAAACCCTTACAACTCTCTCATTTCAAGTTCAAATTCAGTGATTCAAAGGTTCATTTTGTGAGATTTTTCGCAAGGAACGCGTTGGTGAGCTCGAATAGTGATTTGGGGTCCCCGTTTGAGGTAATTTTCGTAAAATACCTGCTGCCACGACCCTTTTTATGAGATTGATTTTGGAAAATTTTGAAACTTGTTTTCTCAGCCATTCTAGGTCCGATTTCAGTGATTTTTGAGGCTATCTTGAGTGTTTTTTCGAGGAGAACGGCGTGGTGTTGTCACATTTCACTGTAGACCTCCAGTTTCTGGTAAATATACTGATTCAACTGCTGTCCCATTTCTAGTTTTTGAGAAAATTTGGGTTTTGGTTGCATGTTGATATTGTGTTGTTCCTGAGCCCCGAATTGTGTCCCATTTTGGGACATGAGCTGGGGGAACTGGTTAGGACCCACTTTTGGGGTTAATTCTGAAACTTCCAGCGCAGGTCCTACTTTCCTCGTTTTGACCCCGAAATTGGTCCGTCTCCGTTTATTATGATTTTGGTGTCTAAACGACCGTAATAACGTTGTGACTCTATTTTTGATAGCGAGGCAGTGTTTCGAGGACGTTCGGAAAGGGAAAGCTCCGGAGAAGTGACTTTGGAGAGCGTGTGATCGACCTACAGGTAGGCTACGGTTTCCCTCTCTTAGATTGAGCTTGAGAGTGTGAATGCATGTTCATTAGTTGGGATTTGGGTTGGTAGTGATTGAATCATGCATAGGTGTTTAGAAATCATGTTTTCGGCCTATTTCGAGAATTATCGGATAACTGTGAGCATGCTTTGTGTTATTAATTGTCCCTCTTTGCTATGTGGAGTACTTGTATGCTCGATGACTATTTGTTGAAGCATTTGGGCCTTAGTTTAGGTTTGACTAGGGCTTGCCTTAGAAATACATGATTTGGATCCGATAGGCCTTAGTTTTGCCCCGATGTCGCTTGGCTGGCTTAGATCCCTGTAGACTGGTGTAGCAGACTTGAGCCTGATAGTTTGGGCCTTAGCTAGGTGATGCATTTGCTCCGATGATAGTTATCCTTATTTCCCCGATGTTACAGCTTTAACAGTTTCGTCGGCGACACTAGTTCTGCTTCGCGATTTAAATTTGATTTTCGATTCAGTTCCAAGGACTTACATTGATTGGCTAGGTGTGGACGGCGATCCACGGACATTTATGAGAATAGATCGATTGAGACTCTTTCAGCAGCTACATTGACACCTTTATAGAACATCCAGTTAGAGTTTCGGCCTTTATTGCCCAGATACTTATATAGAGCATCCGGTTAGAGTTCCGGCCTCTATTGCCCAGATACTTATATAGAGCATCCGGTTAGAGTTCCGGCCTCAGATACTTGATACTTGTGATTGGTTACTTGGGTACTTCTGGTGAGCATCCGGTTCGAGGTCCGACCTCCGTACTGTCAGATTTTACTAATTAGGGTTGAGGTTCTAATTCGTGTTCTCCGTTCTTAGGTTCTCTTATGCAATTCTCTTTAGTTATAGTTATTCTCTGTACTCGTCGGGCTTATGGGGGTCCGTTCGGGTTTTTATTTAACTTACGTACGAGTGTACCTTCTGGGCTTATGGGGGTCCAGTTAGGTGTAGTTAGCTTATAGATTGCTTCAGTTAGTTCTTTCTACACTCTTGTGCATTCCATTGTTAGTTAGATTTTCGTTCTTGACTATAGTTTGCGTTATTCCTTCTTTTCATACTTCATTTACTTTTCAAGTTTAGTCGGCCTATGATGCCTATGGGTACCTGTTGTTTTGGTACTCATGCTACGCTCTGCATCTGTTTCGTGATGTAGGTCCGGGCACTAGTAGCCAGCGTTGATCGAGCTTGGAGCAGACTGATCCGGAGACAGGAGTGAGCACACGACATTTTGCACTATTTCAGTCTCCATCTGTATATATAGACTTGTCTTTTATCTTTCGAGACAGTCCAATCTCTGTTGTCCACTTTTGGGACTTGTACTCATTTTGTAGTAGCTCTGTACTAGTAACTTCCAGGTTCTGGGAGGGATCGTTATTTGTACATATGTTTTGGTTTGCTTCTGCCTGTTTATATTGTTATTTGCCTACTCTTGTTTAATTTCTACCCTCAGACCCATTACTTGTTGTTCCGGGTTACGAGTTGGCTTACCTGCTGGTGGGTTATAGTAGGTGCCATCATGACTTGAGAAATCGGGTCGTGACATTAAAACATATAAAGATGTCTTTCAGAAACCTCTAGGTTTGCCTCCTTCACGAAGTCAGGACCATGCAATCCATCTGTTCCAGGTGCAGGACCGGTTAAAGTGAAACCATATCGATATCCTTATTTTAAAAAATAGGCTATGGAGCAGTAAGTGTCTGAAATGCTAAAAGAAGGGACAAAAGAACAAGTACTAGCCCATTTTTCTCTCCAATATTGTTGGTTCGAAAAAAAGATGGCACGTGGCGGTTTTGTATTGACTATCGTGCATTAAATGCAATCACAATTCATGATAGATTTCCAATTCCTACCATTGATGAACTTTTTAATGAATTGAATGGTGCCCGCTATTTTTCCAAGTTGGATTTATTGTCCGGATATCATCAAATTAGGGTCCGTCCTAAAAGAGACTTAAAAAAGCGACGGGCTTCGTCGCTTTTGATTTTTTTTTGAAGAATGCAATGCAGTTCGTCGCTTTAATTAATTTTTAATTTTTGTAGAATCTTGAAAAGCGACGTACAATGAGACGCCATCCGTCGCTTTTTTGGAAATAAATT
Organism: Solanum raphanifolium; assembly: GCA_036250405.1. Lineage (NCBI taxonomy): Eukaryota > Viridiplantae > Streptophyta > Magnoliopsida > Solanales > Solanaceae > Solanum > Solanum raphanifolium. The sequence continues at coordinate 14,937 of JAJOOE010000062.1, forward strand.
TTTGAAAAACCCAAAAAAGCGACGAACTAAAGGACCCTGTCCATCGCTTTTCTGGTTTTTTTAAAAAATAAAATTTAAAAAAGCGACAGACTAAAGGACCCTGTTCGTCGCTTTTTCTGCAAAAAATTTTACAGCAGAAACTGGCCTACCTACCTGCAAAAGCAATTCAATTCAGCTCTAATCAAACACAAAACATTATAAAGAAGCTACACAAAATATAAAACAACAAACTTAAATTAACATTCTAAAATATCTAAATCACAATTTAAAGACTTATAAAGTCTTTCAAAATTACAAATAGGTTATAAAGACTATATTTTATCAAGATTTCAGAAGTTCAACCTAAATTAGTTCATAAATTTATAAATTAAGATTTCTAAAGTTCACAACCTAAAGTTTAAAATCCTACAATAATTCAAGATTTCTAAAGTTCACAACTTAAAGTTCTAAAATTCCACAATAATTCAAGATTTCTAAAGTTCACAACCTAAAGTTCTAAAATTCCACAATAATTCAAGATTTCTAAAGTTCACAACCTAAAGTTCTA
>JAJOOE010000063.1:0-11583 GCA_036250405.1 Solanum raphanifolium
TTTTTTTTTCTTATAAATTAGAATATAATTGCACATATAAAACCCTATACCAAATTAAAGATTTTCTAGTTTAGAAAAACCTCAAGCTGGACACTTATAATGACTATGTTGAAATCACCAAATTGTTCAATATTGAGGAAAATTGGAAACTTAATCAGTCTATTTGGATTGACCCATTAACTGCTTAGTGAATGGAAGAACGGATTTCAAGAATAAAACAAATCGAAAGTGGGTTCTTTAGCCAGAGAAGGTGGTTTAATGGTCGACGGTAATGCTAGTTGATTAACAAGAAATTAGATAGAAGACGTGGAGATTGAGAGAAACACATAGTGTCGGCTGCAGAAGTCCACTGGTGTTAATTTAAGTCTATGCCACTCAAATTCCTGAAATTTCACAACATGAATATATTCATTGCTTTTTGTGTTATTTCTTCTCAAGAGATTTGGTAACACCAACAAAATGAGTTTTGCCTCACGGAGAAAAGCATTTACCTTGACACCATGAGAGATGAAGGGAGAGAGAGGTTATTAACTGTGGTTACAAGGTTCTAATTAATAAAATTAATCTAGTCCATTCAACATTTAAGTGTACACGTGTAAGCATTTTAAAGGCCCACTGGACAAACTGGAAGGGATGCCTACTGGACAAGATCCAATCCCATCAAAATGGTAATAATGAGTAACTTTTAATTTTATGTCCTTAAGGACCGTTTGATAGTTGGGTAGAAACAAGTTATTCATGTATTAATTTTCATATAACTTATACGATATTTGGTAGGTAGACAAAAAAAAAAGTTGTTCATTTATAAAATTAATACGACGTTTGGTTAACAATTTAATTTAGAAATCTGCATAACTAAGACATATATAAGTTATGAGAGAATTTATGTATTATTTTGTGCACGCTAGAATAACTAATTCATGCATAAAATAATGTATAATTTACATAAATCGCATAGTGTTAAGAGATAATTACATTATCTCCCTACTCTTTTTCAAATTACAAAAATTCCTAAAAATTTGTGAATTTCGGATACATTACTGGACTTCCGAATACATAGGGGATGGATGTATCTGAGAGGGGAGGGATGTATCATAAAGGGGATAGGGATGTATTATAGAGGGGATAGGACATACGATACATGGGGGAGGGATGTATTCCCTCAGATACATAGGGGAATGATGTATCAGAGGGGGATAGGAATGTATCCGAGAGGGGATCGAAGGGATTTATCCGAGAGGGGGAATATGGATGTATCAGCAAGAGGGGAGTGATGTATCCAAGAGGAATTTTTGAATTTTTTTTAAATGGTAGGAAATTTTAGAGAATATGGTAAAATAAGATGTATATTCAGGTAATTTTTCATGGAATAACTAATCCACACATTACTATTAATACCTGCATTTAGGGGTGTCGAAAGTGCAGGTTGTATCGAAATTGGAGATATTAAAATGGGTTGAAATAGAAATTAGGTTGGGTCATGACCCGCCCAAATTTACTTTGGGCTCAAATGAGTTGGGTTCAAATGAGCTAAAAACCAGTTGAGTTATGACCAATTTGACCCGCTTAATCTCAATAATTTTAACATATTGTTTTTAAACTTTTATAACAACAATTGGAATTGCAACTCAAGAAAATAACAAAAATAAGTTACGAATGGATAGATAAATCCTACAAGATATAAAATAGATAGTAATTTATACCTTTTCAATATGAACATTAATGCAAATAAAGAGTCTTATAATGGGTTGAAATTGGATATTAAAATTGGGCTCAATTTAAAATTCTTTAAAAATAGGTTATGACTTGAATGGGTTGAGATTGAACTCAATTCAAACTATATTGAATCCAACCCATAGAATTTGGACAGATTGAACAGGTTACTTATATTTGAGCTCATTTTGGCATCCCTACATGCAATAACACTAACCAACTATCAAAACAACTCCTTAAATATTTTTTTTAAGAAGTGTTATACCCCACCAGTTCACTTAATAATATGAATCAGAAGGAGTAGTACCATTCATCTAACCAGATTAGGACACCTTTATTTAGTTTATTTATAAAAATTTAAATAGCTTACTCAGGAGTCAGGACGGCGAATAAGTCGTTAGGTTACTATTATCAATGTGTTAGTTGTCCCAATATATGCATATATGGGCAGGTGAAAGGAATTTTCTAGTGAAATTAATAAAAGGAAGAAAGTCAACCATGACAACGGGAAAACATCTAATAAGCTTAGACCGAAAGATTACTATTATATGAATTAGTAAGTTTAATGGGAGAAGCAAGAATGTAAAAACCAAAAGGGCAAAAAAAATATTGGCAAAATTTCAAAAGAGCAAATAAATTTTGGGATGAAATCAAAGGGAAAAAGGCGCATGATCCCTTTTTTTGGGATAAAGGGCAAGGCGCAAGGGTTCATACACCTTTGGTTTCGATCCAAAATTTGTCTACCTTGAAATTTTAGCATTATTTTTTTGTTCGAGGAGGCACCCTTCTCCCGAAGTTACGGGGCTATTTTGCCGAGTATGCGTAACTAAAAGCTAAGCAGTCAAATAGTTGCTTTATTACTCAAGGTTTGTGAATCTTTATTTTAACTTGCAAAAGAAAAAGGCAAATTTAGAAGAAAGTAGCAATTTCAATATGTGTATTTATTTTTATTTTTAAATAAAGGGAACTTTTGGTATGTACACATGCAGATATATATAATATTTTCTATACAGATGAAAACCTAGGCATAAACGTTCATGTCTAAAACAACCGGAAAGAAGAATAATTAATGTCTTCAACCTCAAAATGGCGTTTCTTTGATGGTGCTGCAACAAGCGCCCTTCTTGCCAGCAACCCCATCACTTTCTCGGCCTTTATTAGCTCACCTGCACATCGAAGAATCGTTAATATCAACGTATTTAGGTTGTTGTTTGGTAAGGAAAGAAAAAACATGGATCCGATCCCTTACTAGTCTGTGTGATGACGACGAAAAATTCGCCATTTGCGGTGGCAGAAGCAGAGAGGCGGACAAGGATAGGGGTGACGATAGTAAGGACAGCCCAAAGGGACAATATCAAGACCAAGGTTCTCCCACTCATTTGTTGAACACTGAATTAATATTTCCTCCACAACGATATATATATGTTGTTGGGGTTGCTACCTCCAACAAGACCTTTAAACTAGCTGGCCATGTTTTAGGAACCAGTCAGTATGATGATATTAAAGAATTAAGGACAACTACTACTTTCACTTAATTGGACATTTATTATATACATATATGCATAAACATGACTTTCCCATGTGTAAGCATAAGTCAGATACTTTTGATAATGACATGCTGATTTTCATCCCTTATGGTTGTTAAGTTGTTACACCAATTCAGTACTCTATATGATTAAAAAATACACCTGTCATATCCTCCTACCAAGTCAAGATTAGCATTCATACAGCCTGATTGGTAGTAGCTTCATCAGTTGAAAAGGAGTTATAATAATTAATTTATTATAACATACATTACCTCGCAGTACATAATTCAAATTCTTAATGCAAATATTAATCTAGGGACAGAGGATCGATGCATTTATTAATTAAACTTAGGTCATTCTCAAATAAAATGTGTAATTGGGAGAACACAAGATAAAAAGAACAATTGATTGAATTGGTAAGAGGCACCCTCACTTAATTCTTCTACTGAGAGATGGGGTAAAAGAAACATGCAACTCCTTCTATTCCTACTTTTCGTAAAATAATGGCAAGGAAATTGGTCTAACTACGCCTACCCACCCAATCCCACGCCCCCTCAACAACCCCCAATAAACCCTTTTATACACATCTCTCTCTCATACACATATTTACCTGCTGGCTGCTATGTCTATATAATCTATGTCGTCATGTTGAATGTAAGGAAAATATTTTATTTTTAAAGAAATTTTTTAAATATGTATTTGAAAAGTCAAGTTGATGTGTTTAACAAGTTTTCTTTCTTGGGAAAATGGCAACAATGAAATACTTGGTGGTAGTATGCCATTGCTTTTGCCACCTCCCTTGAGTCTAGGGATGGCAATGGGCGGGGTGGGGCGATTGCGGGGGCAAACCCGCTTAAACCCGCTAAGATCTCAACCCGCCCCGCTCCGCCCCACATAACATATGTTGTTTTCAACCCGCCCCTATCCATCCTGCAAAAACCCGCCCCACCCCGCATATTTTGTAAATGGCATTTCAAATAATAGGCTCAGTAAGTTTTCAACTTAAGAAATTAAAAAAAATTAGCCGTTAATCGCTAAAATTAACATGTTATAACATTATTTTAATATTACAATGTTTATAACTCTTTTAGATATGTCAGCAACATTTTTTTTGGTAGATTTGAATTGGTTACATTTGATGTTATAACAAAATATTAAATTCATGTAGTGAGATAATTTTTTCTTCTTTCTAGTTTCTTAGCCATTCAAAACAGTTTACGTAAAGAAATTATTTTAATAAATAATGCTCTATCACTCTTATAACATGTAAGAAGTTAAAATTAAGTTTGAACCCACATGAAATCACATATACCCGCAACCAACCCCACCCCACATTAATTTTTAAAAAAACCTACTTCAACCCGCCCCGCATAGCCTTAAACCCACCCCGCCCACATCCGCCCCATCCCATTGTCATCCCTACCCTTGACACTTTGTTAAAGAGAAGGCAATTCTTCTAACCTATAAAATAGCACCTCATAATAATCATCAGAAAAATACTACAATACTTTCTTGCTCCCTCATCTCACCCTCGTTCTATCTCTATCTCTCTCTCTCTCTCTTTTAGCTTCTTTAGATAATTAAATCTTTGGTTTTGTTACTTTATTTCACTCTAATAACTTGTCCATGTTAATTAATTTGCTGATTCTTGTATCCTCTATTTAAATAGGTAAGACTTGTTTAATCTTGGGGAATATTTCACAGTATCGCTGAAATAGTTTCTTAATACAGTGTCCAGCACGACTCAATTATTAATTGTCTGCACTATTATTTATATATCATCATAGTAATATTTATTTAATTTTCAGGACTATTATTTTTCTAAATAATAAGTTATATTAATATTATTGTGATATTTAATTATTCCCCAACAATCTAAGAAATCAGTGCATATAATATGTGTCTTGAAACTATTGATGATACTGATGTTGGTGCTACCCTAACTGCTACTGTTCATGTCATTCTACCGGAAGCTTATGGTAAAGAACATTACAGGTATGTAAATAGACATGGTTACAAATCCAATGCTAAAAATAGAACCTTCATGAAAAATACACCTCAATGCAAAAGAATATTAAAACAAAATGACAATCTCGCTAGGCTAAAAATAAATAATTTGGCTAAAACGAATGATATGATTATTGCGGTCATTTCAAATAAAAATGTTGAGGCCAATGTGAGAAATTGGGTGATAGATTCTAGTGCTACAAAGCACATTTGTATAAATAAATGATTTTGTGTCATACACCCAAGTTAAGAAAGGAGAAGAAATTATTTATTTTGCTGACTCAAGGACAGTTAAAGTACTTGGAAAAGGAAAAGTTCTTCTCCATATATGGTAAAACCTTGACATTGAGTGATGTATTGCATTTTCCTGATATCTGAATCGGTTTGATTTCTATGGGATTGTTAGGAAAAGGTGGAGTGAAGGTTTCTTTTAAAGATAATGAGGTCATATTGACTAAAAATAATATTTTTGTTGACAAGGAATTTCGTAACTATGGCTTATTTGTGCTTAATATTTGTGATAATTTCAGTAGAAATGCATCTGCTTCTGTTTATATGACTGAGTCTATTTCTTTATGACATGCTAGATTAGGACATATTAATGTCTCTTATATAAAAAAAAAAAAAAAAAGTGATCTCTTGGTTTAATACCTGATTTAGACTCAAATAATTTTGATAAATGTGAAATATGTGTTGAAGCTAAAATTACTAAAAAATCAAGTTTTTCAGTAAATAGAGAAACTGAGTTATTATCTTTAATTTACAGTGATTTGGGTGATTCGAAACAAACTATCATGACTAGAGGGGGTAAAAGATATTATGTGACTTTTATTGATGATTTTTCAGATTTACTAAATTGTATTTGCTTAGAAATAAAAAAAGATGCATTTGATGTTTTTATTGCTTATAAGTATGGGGTTGAAAATCAACTTAGTAGGAAAATCAAGATAATAAGATCTGATAGAGGTGAAGAATATATATCTTTAAATATTTTTCGTGAAAAAAATGTATTCATGAAGTAATCCCGCTTTATTCACCTAAGCTTAATGGAGTAGCTGAAATGAAAAATAGAACTTTAAAGAAAATGATGAATTCCATGTTAATTAGTTCTAATGCTACTGATAATTTGTGGGGTGAAGCTATATTATCTGCATGTCACTTACAGAATAGAATTTCTCATAAAAGAACTGACAAAACTCCATATGAATTGTGGAAAGGTTATAAACCTAATTTGAAATATTTAAAAGTGTTGGGGTGTCTTGCTAAAGTTTTGTTGCCTGAACCTAAGAAGAGAAAAAAGATCATAAATCTGCTGATTGCATGCCTATTGGATATGCTAAACATAGTGTTGCATATAGATTTCTTATTTTGAAAAGGAATGTGCTTGATTGCAATACTATTATTGAGTCAAAGAATGCTTAATTTTTCAAACATATTTTTCCACTGTGTAATAAAAAAATTCATCTACATGTTGAAAGAAATAATGATAATACCTCTAATATTGAGTAATTGCGAAGGAGCAAAAGTCCAAGAAAAGAATATTTCTCTTATGGAAATGATTTTCAAGCTTTTCTTGTTGATAATGAACCATTAAATTATTTTGAAGTTATATCTTCTTCTGATGCTATTTTTTGGAAAGTGACAATAAAAATTGAAATTGATTTAATGATGAAAAATAATACATGAATTTTTAAGAAAAAACTTAATCCTAATGGATCTATAGATAAATATAAAGTTCGGTTAGTAACGAAAGGATTTTCTCAAAAACAAAATATTGATTATTTTGATACATTTGCACCAGTGACTAGAATTTCCTGTATTCGAATTTTAATTGCCTTAGCATCAATTTACAAGCTTTTTATTCACCAAATGGATGTAAAATCAGCTTTCTTAAATGGTGATTTAGAAGAAGAAATTTATATGGTTCAATCTGAAGGATGTATTAAATCTAGACAAGAAAATAAAGTTTGTAAGTTAATTAAATCTCTTTATGGTCTAAAACAAGCTTCTAACATTGGCATGAAAAATTAGATCAAGTGTTACTGAGAGACAATTTTTCTTCTGTTGAAGCGGATAAATGTGTTTATACTAAAATGGTAAACAATGATTATGTGATAATATGTTTATATGTTGATGACATGCTTATATTTGGTACTAGTTTAAATATCGTGAAAAGCACCAAAGTAATTTTGTCTACTAATTTTGATATGAAAGATCTAGATGAATTAAATATGATATTGAGAGTTAAAGTTATAAGGAATGAAGATGGTATAATGTTGTCACAAAAACATTAAGTGAAAAGACTTCTCAAAAAGTTTGAATGTTTCGAGGTGACACCTGTAGCCACTTCTTATGATGCTAACTCTCAATTGAAAAGGCAATGGTGATCCAATTGCTCAGTCTAAATATGCTCGATCTAAATATACTCAGTCTAAATATGCTCAAATTATTGAAAGTCTATTACATTTATTGAATTTTACTAGGCCTAATATTGTCTATGTTGTGTGTAGATTAAGTAAATATACTCATAATCCCAATAAAGAACATTGGTGTGGAGTAAATAGACTAATGAAATATTTGAGAGGAACCATGAATTATGATATCATGTATAGTAGATTTCCTACTACTTTAGAAGGGTATTGTGATGCAACATGGATCTCTTATTCAGATGAGACAAAATCCACTAGTGAATATGTGTTTACCTTAAGTGATTGTGCAATATTCTAAAATCACCTAAACAGACGATCATTGCTAGATGGACTATGGAGTCAGAGTTTGTAGCTCTGGAGCAGATTAGTTCTGATGCTGAGTAGCTAAGAAATTTCTTAGTGAATATCCTTTTAATAAAGGATGAATTGCCTCATGTGTCTGTACACTGTGATTGTCAAGCTGTAATTGTTATTGCAAAGAATAAATCTCATAGTTGTAAGAGCATACACATGAAATTGAGCCATGATATCGTTAAGTAGCTGCTGAGAGATGGGATAATTGCAATTGATTATGTGAAGTAAGAATTGAATTCGGCCAACTCACTGACTAAACATGTGGGAAGAAAATTAATTCTTCAAACCTCAATAGAGATGGGTTTAAGGCCAATGTGATTGTCAATAGATATGGTAACCCCAACCTATGTGATTGGTAATAACAAGTCAATATTGACACTGCGTACTAACTAAGAGTACTTGAACTGCTACTTAAAATGAGGGATGAGTTATTAACTCTTAATGAATTCATAGTCCTTAATTAGGATGGTGTATTTAAAGTAATATACACTTGTTGAACTCACCTATATGAGAAGTGGAGTGTGGCCGCTCCTATGAGACTTTGTCCTAGTCTTTAGAGCTCTTATGAATACCAGGCACGCGTATGGCCTATTCGCACAAAACCCCGTTGAACATCAAAATTACTAAGGTCAAAATGTGATTGATAAAGTCTCTGTCTTACAATAAAAGGTATTGATTCATAGAAATATTATATTTAAGTTAAATTTTATCGATCTAAGTTTGGTTCATAGTCCAAAAGATACCAAACTTATTGCATTTTGTAAATGAAAATTCATCAAGTTATAATTTTCTTCGTATAAATTCTTTTGAAATATGTGGGGGATTGCAAGGAAAATGTTTTATTTCAAAAGAATTATTAAGGGCCTGTTTGGAAGGACACCCTGGTAATTAGATTTGGTGTAATTGGGTGTAATTACACTTTCTGTCCTGTTTGGTTGGACAAGTAATTACTTGATCAACAGGTAATGGTGTAATTGGCAGGGGATAATTACACTCTACAATTCATAGGCAGAGGTAGGGCTGGCAGGGGGACCGGGTCGGCCTGCCCCAGCCCGCGCCGGTTTGAGAACCGCTCGCCAGACCCGATCCCATAAGTTATCGCTGGTGGGAGGGGTTCGGGATAGGGGACCGGTTAGGGATCGGTTCACCCTTTGGTCCCGGTCGAACCGGCCAGTTTCGCGGGATCCCCTCAATTTTAATTTTTTTTTTTTGTTTTAAAATTATATCCGTTGGGGCAATGGCTAGTGGGCCCCCCTCAACGGATTTATTTACCTTTTTCACTTCCCCAACACCCCCTACCACCCCCCTACTTTTAATACTTTAATTTAAACCCTCAATTTATCATAAATACACTTTAACCCATTTTTAATATTATAAATACCCCTCTATCCCTTATTATTTCTTACAAAATCATCGATTCTCTCATATATTTTCTATATCCTCTCAATCTTAAGTCTCAATTTTTTTATTCCATTTAAGTCTCATATTATATCATAATACATATATTTCAATTCTAAATTTTCATATTATATCATAATATATATAATTCTCATATTTGCTATCAAGTATTGGAGTTCCAAATTACAGGTTACAACTTACAACAAACTACAAGCTTCAAGAATCGATTATAACGTATGCTATTAACGTAGGCGTTTGGTACATTCGTTTCATAATATTTATATTTTATTTTTCGTCATTAATTTTTGTGTTATTATTATTTTTATATTATACTTTACATATAATTAAATATGAGTTCTAGCAAAAAAAAATTACCGGTAAAGGAAAAGAGAAAGAACCAAGTGACATTAGTAAATTATTTAATTTTAATAAAAAAAAGTAGTAAGGAAAAAAATAAGAGTAAATGTGGTGGTACTTCTTCTAAATCAATGTCTAGAGTTAGATTTAATACTAATGATTCTACTTATGTTGATGATACTTATTATGATATTGATTCAAATGCTCAACTCGATCATGAAATTTTACAACAAATTTATGGTGATATTAATCCTTATCTTGATGAAAATTCAGGTGAAGAAGTAGAAGTTGGTTCGGGAGAAGAGGAATTAGAAGATACATCTACTAGTCCGGTGATAGAAGTTCCTCACATTTTTTTAACTGCTACTTTACTTCATCCTGACTATAAATTACAAGGTGTGCAGGGACTTGTTGACACTTTTTATGATACTTTAGAAATTTTACCGGAAAAAAAATTCAACTTGTGAAATGTGTAAGTCTAGCATAAAAGTAGAAGCAAAAATTTTGTATGAAAAATATATAACTACAGGAAATACTCAAGGAGAAGTTGGTCAAACTTCTAATGCTCAGAGTAAAGCTCGAATTTCAAGTTATATGCGAGGTTTTCTTGGTCTTAATTCTACTAACCGTGATGATTTTGAAGAATATCTTAATCAATCTTTAGAAACAGTGGAAGACGGAGATGGCAATGAAGATTTATTAGCATGGTGGAGGAGGCGGAGCATTGCATTTCCAATTTTGAGCAAAATGGTTCGTGATGTTCTAGCTATTCAAGCTTCATCAGTTGCATCGGAGGCTACTTTTAGTACGACAAGGTTTCAACTTGGCGATCATAGACATTCATTGGCGGAAGAAAGTTTGGAAACATCAGTTTTATTTAAAGATTGGGTCAACACCAAGAGGAGGAATCATAATTTTCCAAGGTTAAGTTTCAAACAAGAAGCTTGGATTAATGCGGTAATTGGATCTAGTGATGATGAATTAGAGTCACAAGAGTTTCTAGCAAGTTTGCCAACACCGGAGGATGTTACCGTCGATATGATGCGACAATTACAATTGAATTTTAAAGGAGAATAAAAATATTAGATTATATCTGAGAACTAATTGAAACAGAACCCTTCCTAGAAGGTGGCTGCGTAAATTAGTTACTCATATAATATTTGTAACAAATATTAGTTTTACATATGAGAATTTATTGAAACAGAACCCTTCCTAGAAGGTGGTTGCGTAAATTAGTTACTCCACTAATATTTGTAAATTGTAACTTCTAAGTTCTAAGTTGCAATTAGATTTTATTGAATAAATTTGAAGGCTTTATTCAATTCTTTTTTATATAACTATTGTCTTGCATTTTAATTTTAATTTTAATTTTAATTTTAAAATACTTAATTTAAAAATTGAAATTTGACATTTGAAATTTCAAGTTAAATTCTTTTAAAATATTTAAAATACAAATTTGAACTTCTCAAATTTGAAATTTGAAATTTGAAAACTTAAGCATTTTTTATTAGCTAAAAATTTTATTGAAAACTAATTAACTAAATAAACTAAAAATGTTATTCAATAACATATAATTTCAATACAAATAAATAAACATATAAAAAAAAAAAAAAATCCCACGTCCTGTCCCATCCCGTCCCGCCAAATCTCGTCCCATCCCATATATATAGTGGGACGGGATGGGATGAATTTTTATCCCCCCGATCCCGGTCCCCCCAAAATCCCAGCCACGGAGTCCTACTCCTGCCTGAGCTTTCCGATCAACCAATCCCCTATTTCAGGGACATCTGTGTTAGGTA
>JAJOOE010000064.1:0-52991 GCA_036250405.1 Solanum raphanifolium
GGTATTAATCGAAACGGAGTCTCAAATTTTTGCAAAAGAACAACCACATTCATCACATGAGAGGTTGCACAAATGTGCAAAAAATTTGAAATTTTTCGAAAGGGTCAAATTTATTTTTCAATTAAAATTAAGCAGAGCCTCAAGCCCAAATATCCATAGAAAGGCAGTGTTAACACAATTTAAAACAAAACACCCCAAGAATATACACAAAACACAACTATCAACACAAAAGGTGTGGGCCTCACCCTACCACAAATAAAAGCAATTGTCCTCAAATGTAAATAAACACCGAATTCGGAAGGCAAAATAAAGAAATACAGAGAGGGAGTTAACAAAATAAACCTAAAATGATACTAAAATCAAATGGGTATAAGTAATTAAACTTTGATTTAAGCTAAGGAAGAAGAATGGAGAAGACCCACTTCCAACTTGGGGAAGATGAAATCCTTCTTTCTACAAGTCTCCCAAAAATCCCACTCCAAACTTGAGAGAAAAAATCCAAAAAAGTACTATTCTATTGTGAAAATTAAAATAAATGTTCAACTCTTTAAAAATTAATAACAAGTTTAGTATTTATAGATTTCAGAAAATAGTGATGGCGGATATTTCGGCGAGGTTAGTCGGAATCGCCAATTAACTCGGCGATTCGGCCTTTGGTATAGTTCGTCGCCGTCTTGCACTAGCCTTCAGCATCATCGTGTTCTGTGTCATTGGGTGACTTAGAACTGCTTCGCGGAACAACTCGGCGAAGCACCGACTGCTCCTTTCATTGCCTTTTTGATCCAGCTCCTTTAGGGTTTCTCATACTGGAACAATAGTTTGCGTGTGTCCCTTCGACGAATCGCCAAGTGTGCCTGGCGATGCTCAGGCTTCAGTTTCTTCGTTCTTTACAGCCTTCTTGTTCCTTTTTGCGCCTAAGTGTCCATGCTTCCACTAAAACCTCAAATAGCTGAAACTTAAAGGATTTCATCAGATATTGAGACAAAATAAAAATTTGAGGACACTATTTCTATCAAAATAAAGCCCTAAATGGGTCCAATTTGTGGACTCATCAACACCCCAACTTAAACTTTTGGTTGTCCTCAAGTAAAACTCAAGTTCAGCAGTTGAAATAGGATGTCTCAAATAGTTCTACACAAGACTAAATCATGAACATACACAACAAAACTGAAATTACTCGTGCAAAGATCAACTGTGTACTCAAAGATTTAAGTTGTGACCCACCATTACCAAAGATTCTCATGCTCGCGGTACTTGTTATTTGTGCAAGTTCAAGCTCAACAAAAAGTATCGAAATGCCCTCATATAAAGAAATATTCCATATTCTCACACACATGCTAATCAATTGAAGATCTGGAATCAGATGCAACGCTCTCACTCAAATAAAGGAACACATTCCATGTTTTCACCCATAGGCTTGCCTTTGTTTTCTAATAGATCTTCGGTTCGGCTTACTCAAGATCAAAAAGGTCTTTCTAAGGATTGTAATGGGCTGAGTGCAAAGGTATGGTCATTTAGGCTCAGTGGCTTTTCATCCTCACGAGATGTTGTGTTCTCAAGGCATTCCTTTCTTTTTCTTTATCAATTCTTTTCTAATGCTTCTAAGTCATCGTTTTATTCATCTCCATGAATTTATTGGAAACCCGATTTCTTTTGTACTTTATTCCACAACTTTTTTTTGAGGGGTTTCCATTGTTCTGCAACACCATGGGTTAAGGGGGACTTTTCTTGCACTTCTTGATTTCTCCTTTTCCTTTTCACCACACCCCACCTTAGGATTTTGGCCTAAGTTAGCTATTCACTAAACCACAAATCAATAGGATTATAGGTAGGGGACAAGTAAGGTCTAGGGTTTATGAATGTTCTTCCAAAGAAAGGTAAGACTCAAAGGGTGTTCAAGAGATTTTCACAAGCTCACGGGTAGGCCACAAAAGAGGTATATGTCAATTTTGCTCACATTCTTTAAAAGTTGCCTAAGATAATTTCAAGAGCACATCTTACTAAATCAATCAGACTAACAGGGAAAATTCTAGATTTATTCATGCAAGGTTCAAAGTAAGCTCATCACATAAGGCATCGACACTTAAGTCAAACAAGACTCCACACTTTTGTTAGTGTGCAACGGTCATTACAAGAGAATCAATTCGATAAATGGCTAATCACAACGAGATGCAAAGAGTTCACATATTGTCTATGCAACTTCATTTGGTCTCATCGTAACCATACATTCATGTTTGGTCAATTGTAAGCACTATTGAAGTCATCGGTATTGTTCGAAACCGAGACTTAAATTTTTAGAAAAGAACAACTACATTCAACACATGAGAGGTGGCAGAAATGTGCAAAAAATTCAAAATTTTTCGGAAGGGTCAAAATTATTTTGTAATTTAAAATAAGCGGAGCCTCAAGCTCAAACATCCACAGAAAAGCGGTGTTAACGCAATTTAAAACAGAACACCCCAAGAATATACACAAAACACAACTATCAACACAAAAGGTATGGGCCTCACCCCACCACAAATAAAAGCAATTGTCCTTAAATGCAAATAAACAAAGAATCTGTAAGGCAAAATAAAGAAAAATACAGAGAGGGAGGTAACAAAATATACCTAAAATGCTACTAAAATCAAATGGGTATAAGGAATTAAACCTTAATTTAAGAAAAGGAAGAAGAATGGAGAAGGCTCACTTCCAACTTGGGGAAGATGAAATTCTTCTATCTTCAAGTGTCCCAAAAAACCCTCTCCAAACTTGAGAGAAAATATCCAAAAAAGTACTATTCTATTGTGAAAATTGAAATAAATGTTCGACTCTCTAAAAATGAATAACTAGTTTAGTATTTGTAGACTTCAGAAAATAGTGCTGCCGGATCTTTCGGCAAGGTTAGTCGGAATCGCCAATTAAATCGGCGATTCTCCCTTTAGTGTAGTTCATCGCCTTTTTGCACTAGCCTTCAGGATCGTCGTGTTCTGTTTCATTGGGTGACTTAGTACTGCTTTGCGGAACTATTCAGCGAAGCACTGACTGCTCGTTTCATCGCCATTTTGATCCTGCTCATTTAGGGCTTCGTTTACTAGAACAAAAGGCTGAGTGTGTCCCTTCGGCGAATCACCAAGTGTGCTTGGCGATGCTCAAGTTTCAGCTTCTTCGTTCTTTTCAGCCTTATTGTTCCTTTTTGCACCTAAATGTCCATGCTTCTACAAAAACTTCGAATAGCTGAAACTTAAGGGTTTTCATAAGATATTGAGACAAAATAAACATTTGAGGACACTATTTATATCAAAATAAATCCCTAAATGAGTCCAATTTGTGGACTCATCAACAACCCCAACTTAAACTTTTGCCTGTCCTCAAGTTCATCACGTCAAATAGGATATCTCAAATAGTGCTACACAAGACTAAATCATGAACATATACAACAAAACTCAAATTACTCGTGCAAAGATCAACTTTGTACTCAAAGATTCAAGTTGCGAGACATTATTACCAAACATTCTCATGTTCGCAATACTTGCTACTTGTGCAAGTTCAAGCTCAACATAAAGTATCCAAATGCCCTCATATAAAGAAAGATTGCATATTCACATACAAAGGTTAATCAATTGAAGATCAGGAATCAGATGCAATGCTCACACTCAAAAAGAGGAACACAATGCATGTTTTCACCCATAGTCTTGCCTTTGTTTTCCAATTGATCTTCGGTTCGGCTCACTAAAGATAAAAAAGGTCCTTCTAAGGCTTGTAATGGGGCTGAGTGCAAAGGTATGGTCATTTAGGCCCAGTGAATTTTCATCCTCGTGAGATGAGGTGTTCTCAAGGCATTCCATTTTTTTTCTTTATCAATTCTTTTTCTAGTGCTTCTAAGTCATCGTTTTATTCATCTCCATGGATTGCTTGGAAACCTGATTTCAAGAGATTTTCACACTCTCATGGGTAGGCCACAAAAGAGGTATATGTCAAATTTGGCTCACACTCTTCAAAAGTTATCTAAGATAAATTCAAGAGCACACCTTACTAAATCAATCAGACTAACAGGGAAAATTCTATATTTATTCATGCAAGTTTCCAAGTAAGCTCATCACACAAGGCATTGACACTTAAGTCAAACAAGACTGAACACTTTCGCTAGTGTGCAACGGTCATTACAAGAGAATCAATTCAATAAATGGCTAATTACAATGAGATGCAAAGAGTTCACATATTGTCTATGCAACTTCATTTGGCCTCATCGAAGTCGTACATTCATGTTTGTCCAATTGTAAGCACTATTGAAGTCATTGGTATTAATCGAAACGGAGTCTCAAATTTTTGCAAAAGAACAACCACATTCATCACATGAGAGGTTGCACAAATGTGCAAAAAATTTGAAATTTTTCGGAAGGGTCAAATTTATTTTTCAATTAAAATTAAGTAGAGCCTCAAGCTCAAATATCCATAGAAAGGCAGTGTTAACACAATTTAAAACAAAACACCCCAAGAATATACACAAAACACAACTATCAACACAAAAGGTGTGGGCCTCACCCTACCACAAATAAAAGCAATTTTCCTCAAATGCAAATAAACACCGAATTTGGAAGGCAAAATAAAGAAATACAGAGAGGGAGTTAACAAAATAAACCTAAAATGATACTAAAATCAAATGGGTATAAGTAATTAAACCTTGATTTAAGCTAAGGAAGAAGAATGGAGAAGACCCACTTCCAACTTGGGGAAGATGAAATCCTTCTTTTTACAAGTCTCCCAAAAATCTCACTCCAAACTTGAGAGAAAATATCCAAAAAAGTACTATTCTATTGTGAAAATTGAAATAAATGTTGAACTCTTTAAAAATTAATAACAAGTTTAGTATTTATAGACTTCAGAAAATAGTGCTGCCGGATCTTTCGGAAAGGTTAGTCGGAATCGCCAATTAAATCGGCGATTCGCCCTTTGGTGTAGTTCATCGCCGTCTTGCACTAGCCTTCAGCATCGTTGTGTTCTGGGTCATTGGGTGACATAGTCTGCTTCGCGGAACTATTCGGTGAAGCACTGACTGCTCGTTTCCTCGCCTTTTTGATCCTGCTCCTTTAGGGCTTCGTGTATTGGAACAAAAGGCTGAGTGTGACCCTTCGGCGAATCGCCAAGTATGTTTGGCGATGTTAAGGCTTCAGCTTCTTCGTTCTTTTCAGCCTTATTGTTCCTTTTTGCGCCTAAATGTCCATGCTTCCACTAAAACTTCAAATAGATGAAACTTAAGGGTTTTCATCAGATATTGAGACAAAATAATCATTTGAGGACACTATTTCTATCAAAATAAATCCCTAAATGAGTCCAATTTGTGGACTCATCAACACCCTCAACTTAAACTTTTGCTTGTCCTCAAGTTCATCACGTCAAATAGGATATCTCAAATAGTACTACACAAGACTAAATCATGAACATACACAATAAAATTCAAATTACTCGTGCAAAGATCAACTTTGTACTCATAGATTCAAGTTGCGACACACTATTACCAAAGATTCTCATGCTCGCAATACTTGCTACTTGTGCAAGTTCAAGTACAACAAAAAGTATCCAAATGCCCTCTTATAAAGAATGATTTCATATTCACCCACAGAGGTTAATCAATTCAAGATCAGGAATCAGATTCGACGTTCACACTCAAAAAGAGGACCACAATGCATATTTTCACCCATAAGCTTGCCTTTATTTTCCAATTGATCTTCGGTTCGGCAAACTCAAGATCAAAAAGGTCTTTCTAAGGCTTGTAATGTGGCTGAGTGCAAAGGTATGGTCATTTAGGCTCAATTACTTTTCATCCTCGTGAGATGTGGTGTTCTCTAGGCATTCCCTTCTTTTTCTTTATCAATTCTTTTTCTAGTTCTTCTAAGTAATCTTTTTATTCAACTCCATGGATTGCTTGGAAACCCGATTTCATTTGTACTTTATTCCACAACTTTTTTTTGAGGGGTTTCCATTGTTCTGCAACACCATGGGTTAAGGGGGACTTTTCTTGCACTTCTTGATTTCTCCTTTTCCTTTTCACCACAGACCCAACTTAGGCTATTGGCCTAAGTTGGATATTCACTAACCACAAATCAAGAGGATTATAGGTAGTGGGTCAAGTAAGGTCTAGGGTTTATCAAGGTTCTTCCAAAGAAATATAAGAATCAAAGGGTGTTCAAAAGAGTTTAACACGCTCACAGGTATGCCACAAAAGAGGTATCTGTCAAATTTGGCTCACACTCTTCAAAAGTTGCCTAAGATCATTTAAAGAGCACACCTTACTAAATCAATCCGACTAACAGGGAAAATTCTAGATTTATTCATGCAAGGTTCATAGTAAGCTTATCACACAAAGCATCGACACTTATGTCAAACAACACTACACACTTTCGCTAGTGTACAATGGTCATTACAAGAGAATCAATTCGATAAATGGCTAATCACAACGAGATGCAACGAGTTCACATATTGTCTATGCAACTTCATTTGGCCTCATCGTAGCCGTACATTCATGTTTGTTCAATTGTAAGCACTATTGAAGTCATCGGTATTGATCGAAACCGAGACTCAAATTTTTGCAAAAGAACAACCACATTCAACACATGAGAGGTGGCAGATATGTGCAAAAAATTCAAATTTTTTCGGAAGGGTCATAATCATTTCGCATTTAAAAATAAGCGGAGCCTCAAGCTCAAACATCCATAGAACGACAGTGTTAACACAATTTAAAATAGAACACCCCAAGAATATACACAAAACACAACTATCAACACAAAAGGTATGGGCCTCACCCCACCACAAATAAAAGCAATTGTCCTCAAATGCAAATAAACACATACTCTGAAAGGAAAAATAAAGAAATACAGAGAGGGAGGTAACAAAATATACCTAAAATGATACTAAAATCAAATAGGTATAAGGAATTAAACCTTGATTTAAGCAAAGGAAGAAGAATTGAGAAGACCCACTTCCAACTTGGGGAAGATGAAATCCTTCTTTCTTCAAGTCTCCCAAAAAACCCTCTTCGAACTTGAGAGAAAATATCCAAAAATGTACTATTATATTGTGAAAATTAAAATAAATGTTCGATTCTTCAGAAATTAATAACAAGTTTAGTATTTATAGACTTTAGAAAATAGTGCTGGCGGATCATTCGGCGAGGTTAGTCGGAATCGCCAATTAACTCGGCGGTTTGCCCTTTGGTGTAGTTCGTCTCCGTCTTGCACTAGCCTTCAGCATCGTCGTGTTTTGTGTCATTGGGTGACATAGTACTGCTTTGTTGAACTATTCGGCGAAGCACCGACTGCTCGTTTCATCGCCTTTTTGATCCTACTCCTTTAGGGCTTCGCGTACTGGAAGAAAAGGCTGAGTGTGTCCCTTCGGCGAATCTCCATGTGTGCTTGGCGATGCTCAGCCTTCAACTTCTTCATTCTTTTCAGCCTTTTTATTCCTTTTTGCGCCTAAGTGTCCATGCTTCCACTAAAACTTCAAATAGCTGAAACTTAAGGGTTTTCATCTGATATTGAGACAAAATAAACATTTCAGGACACTATTTCTATCAAAATAAAGGCCTAAATGAGTCCAATTTGTGGACTCATCAACCACCCCAACTTAAACTTCCTTTACAACTATGGAAAAGGAAAGCAAACTTCAATAGTTTGCATTTGCCATGGAAGGTTCTTCTCACAGCTGAATTTATGAAGCATGGCGGTGGAAAAGAGGTTGATAATCCGATGGAATTTATTAACATAGTTGATGATGCATCAATAGGCAATGCTTAATTTCTTATATGTTACAAATATTGTCAAATTGTTTAAATGCAACTTTGAACTTTAGTTTGTTGTTTTTCGTGTCATATGGTGGATAATTCTTCAGTTTTTCAAACTGAACTTGCAAATGAGGTTTGACATTGCAAGGTCTTATTATATATATATAAGCATCATTGATGCACAAAAATCTTTCTAATCGCTTATGCTTTTAGCAAATGTTAATACATAAAATAGGAAAATATAGAACCTTACATCAATATATACATTAATTAGTTTAGCTTTGCATCCCTAATTTTCGGTAATGTATTTAAAGTATAATAACTTAGAAATGACGACCTCCTGAGTTTGATATTGTTTAAAAAACAAAACATATTTAGGTATACTAAGCTCAAGAGGTTGATTTTTTTCAACGTAGTCAATTATTTCTTAAAAAGTTGGTAGGAGATCGGTTTTCTTTAATATAACAAATCTAGAAACAATTTTCCATTTCATTCTTGACTCCTATCTCTCTTCAAGTGATGGATTTACTTAGAGCATATGGTGAGCGTGCCCTCATCCTATTAGACTTTAAGAGTGAATCTTATATATAAAATTTTGGGAAGTTGGTTTTATATTGTGATGTGCACTCAAAGTGAAAAATTGATTCCTAATGCATTATATTCCCTCTGCTACTTTTTTTTCTCTTTCTCATTTTCTTTTTTTTGTCTCCGATTTTATTTTTCATTTATCTTAGTTAGTCTCTCTCTCTCTCTGTCTCTTTGTCTCTCTCTCTTTTGGTTACATGGAGCTTTGAGTACTACCTTGGTGTTGCCCTCCCCAACCTCAAGTTGTGGGAGAGATGTCTTCTAAGATCATCTCCTTCATGCTAATTCATCTTCTAAATTCAAAACCAAAACAATTTCAAATCCAGTTGAGTTGCTCCATGGCGAACCTACTATCAAATTTACTCTGGATGAGATTTATGAATTCACAAGGGAAAAAGGATTACACCAGGAGATAGTTATCATATTCACCTATGGTCATCCTAATTTGAATGATATTCACACTTTAATACCCAAGCAACTTGGCAACAAAGGCAACTTTTTAGTTTGTTGGCTTGCCCATAAACACTTTTGAATCAGATTTGATCAATTTGATGATTCTGTAATAACATTTTCTACTCATGTACGTTATTTGTTATTTAGAAGTGAAGAAATTTTATATAGGGCGTTTCTATGACAATGGTTTAACCCTAAGGAAGAAACCTTTATAGCTTTGACATGGATTTCTTTCCTAAGCCTTCCACCTAATATGGTTGGAGGAAAAGTTTTATTATCCATTGCTTCAGTCGTTAGAAAACCTTTAGCATTTGATAAAACGACACAGATTAGATCAAGACCTAGTACGACAAGAATGAAAGTTTTGGTTGATCTTCTAGATAAGCATTCAAAAATATTAAATTATTTTATTTGGATGAAAAAAACTGGGAAAGTATTGGAACAATATTTAGAAGTCGTGTATCTATGATGCTCTTCCCTGTATTGTACGATTTGCAAATATCAAGGACATGAGGTGAGTTCTTATTGTCATAAACTTAAATTTGATGTTCAAGAAGGTCTTGTACAACCTTCTCTTGAGGCCAACAATGTTGAGCAACTGAAAGGGGATGCAAGAGCTTTTTTGAATGCAAAGAGGGATGGAAACCAAATGGCTGAAGTATCATCCACAAAGGAATTAGCTTCAACTAATTTGAATGTCTTCAAGGTTATGGAAAATGCTACAGCTGAAGTTAATAATAATGCCACTAATTTGATCAATGAGTTGATTGTCGAATTGGGACAACAACTATCTCAAAACAGAGGTGTTACAAGTGAGAAATCCAACTTAGCTACTATTGTAACGTTAAAATAAGCGGCTGATACATTCCTAGAGGTGAAAGAGACATCAATAGCTGATTCTGGCAGAAACTAATTAGTACAGGTGATGGTGAAGTTGCTGAAAGTTTTGAGTTGTGTAAGGCCAATTTTTTAGGACGGCAAAATGTTGAACAAGGGTGGCAAACAACTAATAAATGTAATGATTTGCACGCAAGAAATTGGACTCTGGTTGCATATAAAAATTCAGTTGGTTGTCATATACGTTCCTCTACTAGTCAAAGTAATTCTCCAGAACGTGAAAAGGGTGATATTGGAAACTTTCAGTTGCGTGTCGATCCTAAATTTACCAACTCAGAATGCTTCTGAACCATTGTTGATATGTCCTCAAGTTCATCACGTCTAATAGGATGTTTCAAATAGTGCTACACAAGAATAAATCATGTACATACACAACAAAATTGAAATTACTCGTGCAAAGATCAACTGTTTATTCAAAGATTCAAGTTGTGTCACACCATTACCAATGATTCTTATACTCGCAATACTTGCTACTTGTGCAAGTTCAAGCTCAACAAAAAGTATCCAAATGCCCTCATATAAAGAATGATTCCATATTCACACACAGAGGTTAATCAATTAAAATCAGGAATCAGATGCAACGCTCACACTCAAAAAGAGGAACACAATGCATGTTTTCACCCATAGGCTTGCCTTTATTTTCCAATTGATCTTCGGTTCGGCTCACTCAAGATCAAAAAGGTCTTTCTAAGGCTTGTAATGGGGCTGAGTGCAAAGATATGGTCATTTAGGCTCAGTGACTTTTCATCCTCGTGACATGTGGTGTTCTTAAGGCATTCCCTTCTTTTTCTTTATCAATTCTTTTTCCAGTGCTTCTAAGTCATCTTTTTATTCATCTGCATGGATTCCTTGGAAACCCGATTTCTTTTGTACTTTATTCCACAACTTTTTTTTTTGAGGGGTTTCCATTATTCTTCAACACCATGGGTTAAATGGGACTTTTCTTGCACTTCTTGATTTCTCCTTTACCTTTTCCCCACACACGTAACTTAGGCTTTTGGCCTAAGGTAGCTATTCACTAAACCACAAATCAATAGGATTATAGGTAGTGGGTCAAGTAAGGTCTAGGGTTTATCAAGGTTCTTCCAAAGAAAGGTAAGACTCAAAGGGTGTTCAAGAGAGTTTCACACGTTCACGGGTAGGCCACTAAAGAGGTATATGTCAAATTTGGCTCACACTCTTCAAAAGTTGCCTAAGATCATTTAAAGAGCACACCTTACTAAATCAATCAGACTAACAAGGAAAATTCTAGATTTATTCATGCAAGATTCAAAGTAAGCTTATCACACAAGGCATCGACACCTAAGTCAAACAACACTACACACTTTCGCTAGTGTACAATGGTCATTACAAGAGAATCAATTCGATAAATGGCTAATCACAACGAGATACAAAGAGTTCACATATTGTCTATGCAACTTCATTTGGCCTCATTGTAGCCGTACATTCATGTTTGTTCAATTGTAAGTACTATTAAAGTCATCAATATTGATCGAAACTGAGATTAAATTTTTTTGGAAAAGAACAACCACATTCAACAAATGAGACGTGGCAGAAATGTGCAAATAATTAGAAATTTTTTGGAAGGGTCAAAATCATTTTGCAATTAAAAATAAGCGGAGCCTCAAGCTCAAACATCCACAGAAAGGCAGTGTTAACACAATTTAAAACAGAACACCCCAAGAATATACACAAAACACAACTATAAACACAAAAGGTATGGGCCTCACCCCACCACAAATAAAAGCAATTGTCCTCAAATGCAAATAAACACATAATCCGAAAGGCAAAATAAAGAAATACGGAGTGGGAGATAACAAAATAGACCTAAAATGATACTAAAATCAAATGGGTATAAGGAATTAAACCTTGGTTTAAGCAAAGGAAGAAGAATGGAGAAGACCTACTTCCAACTTGGGGAAGATGAAATCCTTCTTTCTTCAAGTCTCCCAAAAAACCTTCTCCAAACTTGAGAGAAAATATTCAAAAAAGTACTATTCTATTGTGAAAATTAAAATAAATGTTCGACTCTTTAAAAATTAATAACAATTTTAGTATTTATAGACTTCAGAAAATAGTGCTGGCGAATCTTTCGGCGAGGTTAGTCGAAATCGCCAATTAAATCGGTAATTCGCCCTTTGGTGTAGTTTATCGCCGTCTTGCACTAGCCTTCAGCATCATCATGTTCTGTGTCATTGGGCGACATAGTACTGCTTCGCGGAACTATTTGGTGAAGCGCCTACTGCTCGTTTCATCGCCTTTTTGTTCCTGCTCCTTTAGGGCTTCGCGTACTAGAACAAAATGCGGAGTGTGTGTCCCTTCAAGTGTGCTTGGAGATGTTCATGCTTCAACTTCTTCATTCTTTTCAGCCCTTTTGTTCCTTTTTGTGCCTAAGTGTCCATGCTTCCACTAAAACTTCAAATACCTGAAACTTAAGAGTTTTCATCAGCTATTGAGACAAAATAAACATTTGAGGACACTATTTCTTTTAATATAAAGCTCTAAATGAGTCCAATTTGTGGACTCATCAATAGCCATGCATAAAAACATTGAAAACATGCAAAAAGAGACATTTCATTTGAAATTGATTTTTTCTCTATTTTGTTCTTCTACTTTTGTTGTCATACTACTAAATTCATTTCTTATAGCTATTTTGTATTTATGTAATATTTCCATAGTTGTTGTAGCTAATTCACCATTAGATATTTTATTACTTCTTAGAGTTTTTAAACTTTCATCTGATAAATTTTGTAGTCATAATTTTACTGTTCCTATGAGTGTTCTTTCTATATATCCTGGTGTCTCTGTCATTACTATTTTGTTATCTATTAATTGTTTCGATATATATCCTATCCATAATTGGATTGTTTTATTTATATCTGCTACACAGTCTGAATCTAAAAAATCATGTTGTCCAGTTATTGGTTTTGGTGTACATTTTTTGTTTAATCTTTTATCCCATGTAGTTTTTTCTCTATCATATTGTTCATAGTTTTCATTATAATATTTTGGATTTAAATTTTTTGGGTTTTTTACTCCTGATGTGCTCAGTTTTTCATCCATGTCTACGTCTCCTGTATTTTTTTCTAAATTATTTGTATTATCTATATTTGCTAAAATTTCCGTATATGTTTCGCTTGTTTCTGAATGTTGTTCATCTAGATCGTCGTCATTTATTTCATCAATTCTTATTTCAGGTAGATTATCTTGTCTATTTTAACAAGTTTAAAGATCATCATAAGGATAGTGGAAAAGCGTAAGTCATAAATAGTCACCATAATCATAATCATCTTTAAAAGCCTTTGAAACTCATTTAAAAGATCCTTGAGTAACCATAGTTCATAATCCATATTTTTGTTCTTATTGTTGTGGGAATAAGCCTTAACCGACATGAGACCATGTGAGCTTAACATGGAATCCTGTGTTACCCACACCGAAAAGGGTTGTCCTACTTGCCTAAGGTAGAACCATACTTTTAGCTTAGGTGGATCCACTAGCTAAATAACCTATGGGGGCAAATATTTTAAGGGATAAGGAGATTGCTACTAGAAACCCGAACTCAACTTGCGTAAACGGCTTCCATCTCACAAGACATACTTTGGGAACCCGGACTCAACTAGTATAAAAGGATCCCAATGGAAGCCGGAATCAACTAGTGTAGAAGCTTATATCTCATATACAATATCCACTCGGTGATAAGCATTAATTCCCATGGAATACATATTAAGTCTTGCCTTAAGTTCATATTCATGGAAGAATGTCTTGACACTCAAAACCATGCTTAATTCATAAGATAGCTCTTACATCATGTGTGAGAATAACCTTTCGCCGTCCATGTCTACATACAACTCTTAGATTCAATTAGGTGAGAAAGCCTTTCAACCTTAGAATCTTCATTATGTGAGAAAACCTTTCACATCATATCATATTCATGCATGAGTGTGTATATGAAAACATCCCTTCAATAACACAACAACTAGATCATAATCATAGACACTTCACTCTCAAAGTGTTCCTGAAGCATATACATATATTTTATAAGAACTTGCATAATTCATACACTTTCCCTTTCAAGGTTCAGAGTTCACTTTCAATCAACACATCTAGAATTCAAACGTTAGACGTGGATATCATCATAATTCAAGTAACTCAATCACTACATGCATAATTTTTATAACATTCTCCCTTCACCAACAAAGACTCACATCAAAAGATCATTATTGGGAAATTTGGGGATTTCATTGGTTCTTGGGGATTACAACATAAAAACCAAAATAAATTATCAATTCATACATAATATAACATAATTCAATCATTAGAATCGATTTTGAAAGGAACCCATGACTTTGGAATCCAACCCTAACTTTTGGGGATTTCTACCTTTGAAATTGGGATTTTAAAGGGGCACCATGGATGAATTCTATCCATGGATGAAAAGTTACCATACCTTATCAATGAATCATAATAAATTTGGTTTTAAGAACCATGCTTCTTGAACCCTAGCTCCAACTTCCTTCTTCTTCTTCTTCTTTTTCAAGTTCTAATGAAAGAATATTTGGAGAGGATGGAGTTTTGGGAATTGATTTGGGTTTTAGGAATAATGAGTTGAATGACTTAATTTAGGGGTCTAAAATCCTTATATAGTTGGTATAGATTAGGGTAAAACGACACCACTTAATCTTAATTAAAACCAGAAAGATCTAAAATACCTCTAAACTTAAACACCAAAACATGCCCCCAGGTCACCATCCACGAGACCACACTGACGAGCAGTGGTTGGACCCACGGTCCGTGATGGTCAACCGTGGTTTGGTGACTAGGGATTTTGGCCAAATCATGGACCCTCCACCCAGGGGCGTGGACCCACCAACGGGGCATGGGTCCTGTCATTGGTCACTGCCCAGACAATTTCTAAGGCTCCTCCTCAAGGGCCCATGGTTGTTCTTTTAGGGGTGGTAGCTTGACCTTCTAACACTAAAATATCTATATTAAGTACGGGGAGTTACATTCATGACTCTAACCTTCACGTTAAGCTCTAGTTTAGCCTACTAATTTTCGGGGTGTTACACACTGACACTTATAACAAAACATCTCATGAACACAAATGGCACATCATTAGCTTGCCAATATTTTCAATCAAAATTGACTTAACTTCATTTAGTTGGACTTTGTTAAACTTGCAATGTAGGCTTGGTGAAGTTTAGGATATTAGTTAGGTATATGTGACTACACCCTCCTTGAACTCTACAAAATAACTCATCATTTACCAACTTTTCCATTTTTTCTTCATTTTTTCAGCTCAGTGTACATTTAACAATCCTTTCTTATTTTTCATTTCTTATATCCACTCTAGATGCTCCTTGTGCAACCATTTTCAACGTTTGGAGGATTCAAGTCTCATTATTCACTTTCTTTCTTTTTCATAACTTTTTCTTTCTTTGTATCTTTTTCCTCCATTCTCAAACCTTTTTTTATCAAGCCCTCGTGTGGTAAGCATCTCATGTATGAGTTTCCCATAACACCCCCAACTTAGGATTTAAGCTTATTTTTCACAATTATCAAGTTTAAGGAGGGAATGGTTCAAAAGAGGGTTAGATTTTAAAAAAGGACAAGTCTTGTAATATGGTTACCAATAAAAAGGATAAGGCTCAAAGGAGAAAACTAAGGATATATTTAGTGCAAAGGTGGGATTTTTAGGCAAAGTGGACTTTAAGTACGTCAAAGAAAGCGTAAGAGAATTTCTCCAACCAAAATAAATCAAGATCAACCGGGCAAGTTCTAGGTGACAAAAGAGAACACAAGGCATTATTCAACAACTCACCACACATAACATGCAAATCAATTAAGATGGTTTAACATCGTATTTCCTTTTAAAAATACAAGTGGCATAAAACATTCAGACCATTAATGAATCAAAAAGTCGCAAAAATAGTTGTAAGAGTTATCACTAAATCATTCACAACATGCTTAAATTTCAAAATTGGAGGGGCATATTCAACATTTTCCTCATGCAAGACTATGTTCTTAGTACCAACCAAGCCACAACCTCCCAAAAAGATGAATATTTTTCCATTAATAAAGTCGTCATCCAATCCTTTATCTGGAAATATTATGCATCTATTCGAGGTCGGTTACTCAGACTTCACGATATCAAACACCAATAAAACACTCACAAGCAATCGATGATTTACCCCTATTAAAGTTGTCACTCTATTCATCATCAAGCATCGTCAGTCCATATCACATTTATTCAAAATAAAAACAAAAAAGCTACAAACTACAAGAAATGAAATAAAACAAACCAACCCAACATAGTATATTAAAAAGCCTGATAAGTGCACATTATCCAAAATTTATTTTAAAACAAGCCCGACAATGGCATAGCTAGATGCAAAACCAATCTAAACTATGCCCGACAAGGGAGGCTCCCAACTGAAATGTAATTGTGTCTGAACAGTACCATAATCGAAAGAGAATGCGAGGGACTCTATGCAAAGATCATCACTCCTCGAAGGATCTATCTGTGTCTGAAAAGACATCATCATCATCCTCATCTCCTAACCCACAGAATTACCGGAGTGTGTCATCATCTTGTTTAAAAACTTGTTTTTCTTCTTTTCATGCCCTTTCATCTTTTTCTGCTTCTTCTCCAGTTTTGCCATTCTATCTTTGAGAATCTGTTGATCTTGCACTAAAGTGGAAAGGGTAGAAGTAACACTACCTGAGGCTGATAAGCTCTATCCAAGCATTGTATAAAGACTCTGAGTCAACTTCTGAACCTATAAGTGTATCTAAGTGTACAAAACCTACATTTGTCTTGATAAGTGGACTAGTGTCGATGGTCCCTTTTGTAGAAACTCAGTTGGAGGAGGGATAAAGTTTGAACCAGGTAAAGCAGTGTCCTTAGTGAAGGTGCCAAATGTTTGATCTTGCACATCAATCTTTCTTTTCTTCATTACATGCCCTGGACCATTCTTTTTCAGTGAATATATAAGTCCTTCGGGGCTCCTCCTACTAGCTCTCTCATGTGGCTCCACTTCATCTGTCAGGAATAGAGAAGTATTCAAATAAGGGTAACAAAGAATCTTTGTACCTTTAACACCTCAGAATGAAGAGGGCTAAGAAAGGGGTCAAGTGGGAGGTCACCAGCCCAAAACTGAGCCATTACACCCTTCATGGAGCCCTTGACCGGCCGTGAAGGGGTATCATAGCTCGTGGTGGTGCTCATGAAGCCTTCTAGAGCCTGACCAAGAAGGGATCCCCTCACACTACCCCTTAGACGGCTCGTGGTGTGGTTCACGCCACATGGTGGTGCTCATTAATGGAGGCAAAACCCACCCCAAGGCCATCTCCTTCTCATAGGCCTCTAGATGGGTTGTGAAGGGGAAAACGGCCCATGATGCTAGTCATGAGGTGGGATAAGACATTTTAGGGTCTTCCTAAGCCACTGGTCCAAGGGCCACTACTGTCGTGATGACTTGTAGACCCTAAGACGGCTTATGAAGCCCTTTATCTGGGGGTTTGCATCAGCTGTAAGTCAGGGATAGTTGGGTCTTTTACTAATTATTTTATCTTGATACTATGTCATTTTTCCCATACCTAAAACCCCTATATAAGTGTTTTTAACTCTAAAACCCATTCAAGTCATTCTCTAAAACTACCAAAAAGAATAATAAGTCTTTCTCTATCTCGAAAACTTGAAGAAGTAGGTCCAACCTAGGGTTCCAAGCCAAGTTACCAATTCCTCCATTGAAGTTAAGCAATTGGCATTGAGGTATGATAGTTTTCATCCATCGAGTCCCTAAATTTTCAAATTTTCAAAGTTAGTAATCTCCAATTGAATTAGGGTTTTGTTCTATGTTGTGGGTTCTATTAATTATTGATTTAATTGATTTTTTTTATCTCTTATGTATAAATTGAGTTAATCCCATGTTTTTATGATGATCCCCCATGAACCCATGTAATTCCCATGTTTTGCAAGTTATGATGACGTAATGTGGGTTTTGAATTATGAAAGAGGAGATTATGAAATCAAGCATGTTCTCATGAAATTTATGTAAATGTTTTGAGGATGCTTTGAGAGTGAAGTATCAATGATGTTGTTATTGTTGTATTGTTCAAAGGATTTCTTATATACACATGAAAGCATGATTTTGAAAGGTTTTCTCACATAATAAGGGTTCTTAGGGTTGAAAGGTCTTCTCACCTAAATGAACCAATGTTAATGAGCTATTCTATTGTTGAGGCAAGAGGCGATAACCAATTCTCTATAATTAAAAGACAAGAGGCGATTACCCATGTCAATGATGTAAGGACAATAGGCGATTACCCATGTTCCTCTATGAGCTAAGATGAATATGACTAAGAACTATTCCGTGAAAGTTAAGCTTAGTACCGAGTGGACAAGTTGAGATTATCCATGTCCCATAACTATGTGCCAAAATAGGATTGTCTAGATACACATTAACTAGTTGATCCACATAAGCTAGAAGTTCATGGTCGTTGCTTTGGCAAGTAGGAAACCCCTCTTTAGTGCTGGAGACACCAGATTCCATGATAAGACCTCACATCGTCTTATATGTCAGTTAAGGCTACTTCTCACAATCAAGTTATGATGAACTAAGGTTACTTTATAGAAGTATCTCATACATGTTTAAGATGATGACTGATCTTAGGTGTATTTATGTGCCTAATAACCAATTTATCACATATATATAGCTAAGTTTGAGAGCACTTTCTTAGTTAGAACTGATGTCGTTTCCTCTAACCAATATGATTAGACGTTTCAGGGTGAAAAGCAAAGAAGAATGAGCTAATAAGGGGTACTCGGACAAAGGTTGGACGATAGAAGACGAAGTTGCGGAGGAGAATGGCCAAGAAGCTGGAAAATACACTAGGAGGGAGCAGCTCCACTACGCGGAGCTGAAACTTGCATGCAGAAAATGAATTCAACTTAACAGTGGAGTGCGCGGCAGGAGCGCGTCGCAAAGGAGATCTTTTGGTGCACAACTTGAGGGGAAGAAACAGGTCCGCGTCGTGGACCTAGACACCATAATTGAGTCACGTGTTTTATTTCAGACTATAAATAGTCTAGTTGTGTTATTTTATCATTATCCAATTTTTGAAAAGATGGGAAAACGTCAATTTGAGCGATTTGGCTAACACTTTCTAGGGCTTTTCTTCTACGCCTTCATTTTGGTAAACCCTTTTATGATCCATAAATATTATTTGATGATATTTTGTTCTATGAGTAGCTAAATTCCCTTATTCTAGGGTTGTAGCTACGATTAATGGTATAATAGTATTTGTTTCTAGTATGAGATGGGTTTTCTAGTGCTTTATGCTTACATTCTTGTTTAACTATTTTAATGACTGATCTACATTAAAATAAATTCATTGTCCACTCTTGAATTTGGAAGATGAATAGAGAGATAGACCAAAGAATGTGAGAAACGTGTTCATTCTGGAGTAAAGTTAGAGTGTATTGTATATAGGATAGTCTTATACCTATATACCGTGCTTGATTAATATGCAAGATAATAGCTTAATGCTCTGCCATTGGTTCATGCCTATCCCCGCTCAACAATGTAGTTAGGTTGTCGATGGTGGTAGGCGATTAGAGGTCGGGAGATCATGATCGTAAAATGAACCTTGCAAATCCATAATAAGGTTAACCTATCGAATTCTAGGATAAATTAATATTATGCCGGAAATCGGTTTATGCTACAACCCTGGAATACTTTCCCATATTGTAAAATTCTTTTGTTTGAAACTGTTTGATTGTAGTAATTAATTTTTGAGATTGTTCAACTTAGTAGATATAAAAAAATTTCTAAAATTGTTTGTCGCATAAGTAAATTTATTTTAAACATAATAAAGTTATTATTTGTTGATTTGAAGTCCTTTGGGTTTGATAATCAGGCTCGAAAGAGTCGATGTGCTACTTGAGTGACCTCGTGCACTTGCGTGTGCTTTTGGACACAACAAGTTTTTGGTGCCGTTGTCGGGACTTTAAAATCGGCAGATATCTAATTTTCGAGTGTCTAAATTATTTGTACAAGTGTTGACAACTTGAACTTGGCTCTTCATTTCGCAGTTTTTGTAAGGTTTTCACACTAGAAGATGACCAGGACTTAGTAGAGCCTCCAGCTGAACCGGAGAGATTTTTTCGTTATCGGAGAAGGCAAAGAAGACTCACTTATCTTGTTCCTCTTGTGGCTAGTGAACCAGAAACTTCAGAATAAAGGGAGGATCAAGACCCACCTGTAGTGATGGTAGAAATGAAAGTGAGAGATGTGGCAATCCCACAGACCACCAATGTTACCTCAAGTATTCAAAAACCTGCACCAGGTGGGAGGTATGAATTGAAGCAGAACATGGTGCAACTATTGCACACAAATGAGAAATTCACTGGTCTATCTCATGAGGACCCATGAGTGCATATTCAGAATTTCCTCGAGATCAGTGACACGTACACCCTAAATGGAGTGAACTCTGATTATGTAAGGCTCAAATTATTCCCCTTAACTCTGCTAGGGGAAGCAAAAAGATGGCTGAACTCTGAGCTCGCAAATTCCGTAACAACTTGGGATGATCTTGCCCAGAAGTTTTTGATTAGGTTTTTTCCATTAGGGAAAATAGCCAAGCTTAGAAGTAATATATTAAGCTTCTGACAGAAGGGAGGGGAAAAATTGTACCAAGCTTGGGATAGGTTTAAGTCCCTACTGTTAAGTTGTCCACATCATCATCAAGCTAACGAAGTGTTGGTCTATACCTTTATTGAAGGGTTGGAACCAAATACAAAAATCTTACTTGATTCTGCTGCAGGTGGTCAAGCTTTGGAGAAGACATATACTGAGCTGTTTACATTGCTTAATAGAATTTCACAGGGTAACCCCGAGTGGAATGGCGGAGGAGCTAAACCGGTCGTACAAAAGATTGCTGGAGTTTTGGAAATGGATGCAGTGACAGCTTTGACTACACAGATTTCAGCAATGCAGAATATCATGACTACTCATTTCAGCAATATGTCACTAGGACAGTAGCAAACTCAAGTTAATGTGGTGCAACAACCACAAGCTTAGTGTGAAGTATGTGGAGGTGGAGATCACAGTGCTGAGGTATGTGGAGCAAACCCAGAATCTGTTCATTATGTAGGGAATGCTCAGCGAGGAGGAAATCACCAGAACTATGGAAATGCTTACGACCCAAGCTGGAGGAATCACCCAAACTTTTCATGGGGTGGTAATCCAAACTAACATCAAGGACAAAGCCAATATAGGCCACAAGGTAGTGGACAATATTACAATCAGCAAAGCCATGGAAACCAACAAAACCATGGTAACCAGCAGGCTTCCAACCAATGTGATATGAGTGTGGAGGACATGCTAAAACAAATCATGGCTGATCAAGCTAAATTGGCAGCAAATGTTCGAAACAACCAACTGGCAACTTAGAATTTGGAGAAGCAGTTTGGGCAGTTTGCTAGTGCCCAAAATTCCCGATCCAAACCCAAAACAGGTAAATGTTGTAAGTACTCGGAGTGGTCGTACATTGGAGGATCTAATGCCAAAGGCAAAAGATGCTGAAGAAAAAGAAAAACAGGTAGATGAAGCGGAACCAAGTAAGAAAAAGGTGAATGAGGAACCAAAAGCAAAACCACCTCCTCCATTCCCATAGAAATTCAAAAAGCAAAAGGAGGAGGAATGTTTCGGTAAGTTTATTGAATTAGTCAAACATGTACATGTTAACTTGCCTTTGATTGATGTGTTGCAGGGCAATCCTAAGTATGCCAAATATGTGAAAGATGTGGTAGCCAACAAGAGTATATTGGCTGAGTATGCAATAGTAGCACTCACGGAGGAGTGTAGTTCTTGGATCCAGAATAAGCTCCCAACTAAGTTGAAAGATCCAAGGAGTTTCACTGTTCAGATAAAAATTGAGGCAAGAGGGTTGTGCGATTCGGGCGCAAGTATCAATTTGATGCCTACGTCCATGTTTCTCAAGTTGGGACTAGGAAAGCCCAAGTCCAAAACCATTATGTTCTAGTTAGCAGACCGTTCGGTGGCAAGGCCAGATGGCGTTATTGAAGATGTCTTGGTTCAAGTGGGAACTCTCATTTTCCCCGTAGACTTTGTCATTTTGGATTTTGAGCCTAACCCAGAAGTACCATTTATTGTGGGACGCCCATTCCTAGCAACTGGAGGTGTATTAATTGATGTGGTGGCCGGTAGACTAACAATTAGGGGTCCTGACAAGGTCGAGGTATTTGATGTTTACAAGGCAATGAAGTTGCCTGCAATATATGATGAGTTGTCAGCAATTACAGTCATTAATGAGGAAATGGCAACTAAATATGTTGAATCCCGAGACCCTTAATAGAAAGGGTTAATTGGGCAAGACATTAAGGGAGATGCTGAAGCCTAGGAGTTGGCTAACATTCTAGATGTCCCGAATGTTAGTATGCTTTGCAAGTTTATGGAACCATTAAACAGATTCTTGGGACCACCTCCCAAGCCTTCAATTGAGGAAGCACCAAAATTGAAGTTAAAGACTCTCTCTTCTCATCTCAGGTATGCGTTCTTAGGTGCCAATGAATCTTTACCTGTAATTCTTTCTTCTGCTATGTTTGAATTGCAGGTTGAGGCATCTCTGAAAATATTGAGGAAGAGGATAAAGGCGATAGGCTGGCAGATGGCTGACATACATGGCATCAACCCAGTTTTATGCATGCATATGATATTTATCGAGGAGGGTCATAAGTCAAGTGTGCAACCTAAGTGCAGACTAAACCCAGTGATGAAAGATGTGGTGTGCAAGGAAGTGATTAAATTGTTAGATGCGGGTATCGTATATCCGATTTCAGACAGCAAGTGGGTCCGCCTAGTTCAGTGTGTGCCTAAAAAATGAAGGCATGGTGGTGATCACCAATGAAAAAAATTAGTTGAATCCAACTAGGACAGTGACAAGGTGGCGAATATGCATGGATTACAGGAAGTTGAATGAGGCCACTAGAAAGGATCACTACTCGGTTCCTTTTATTGATCAGATGCTGGATAGGTTAGCTGGGCAAGAATATTATTGTTTCTTGGATGGATATTCATGATACAACCAAATTGTGATTGCACCAGAGGACCAGGATAAAACTACATTCACTTGTCCGTATGTGACATATGCTTTCAACCAAATGCCGTTTGGGCTATGTAATACTCCAGCCACCTTCCAAAGATGCATGATGGCTATCTTTCATGATATGGTTGAAGATTTTGTGGAGATATTCATGGATGACTTCTCAGTCTTTGGGGAGTCTTTTGATAGGTGTTTGGAAAATTTGGACAGGGTGCTGGCTAGATGCGAGGAAACTACTCTCATCCTAAACTGGGAAAAATGTCATTTCCTAGTGAAATAAGGGATTTTATTGGGCCATAAGGTGTCAAAAAGAGGGTTGGAAGTTGATCGTGCCAAAGTGGAAGTTATTGAAAAGCTACCTCCCCCAATCTCTGTTAAAGGGGTGAGAAGCTTTTTGGGTATGCTATTTCTACAGGAGATTCATCAAGGATTTCTCTAAAACTGCAAGACCCATATGTAGTCTCCTAGAGAAGGAGATGAAATTTATATTTGATGAGCAGTGCATTCAAGCTTTTGAAGATTTGAAGAAGATGTTAATAGAAGCTCCAATCCTAACTTCCCCCAATTGGGAGCTTTCTTTTGAACTGATGTGTGATGCAAGTGATGTGGCTATGGGTGCAGTGTTGGGGCAAAGGAAAGAGAAAGTGTTTCATTCAATATATTATTCAAGCAAAACACTGGATGCAGCCCAAACCAACAACATAGTGACTGAAAAAGAAATGCTAGCCTTGGTCTATGCTTTTGACAAATTTAGATCCTACTTGGTAGGGACTAAATTTGTTGTTTATACTGACCATACAACTATCAGGTACTTGTTCAACAAGAAGGATGCAAAGTCGCGGTTAATCAGGTGGATTCTATTGCGGCAAGAGTTTGACATAGAGATCAAGGACCGAAGAGGTTCTGAAAATCAGATTGCAGATCACTTGTCAAGATTGGAGAGTTTGTCACATGTGGGAAAGCAAGGTCAGATTCGGGAAGAGTTTCCTAATGAACAACTATTGGCGCGAGAGGTGACCGAACTACTATAGTATGCAGACATTGTTTGTTATTTGGTTAGCAGATTGTTTCCACTGGATGCAACCACACACCAAAAAAAGAGGTTGATTTATGATGTTCGGTTATACATATGGGATGAGCCTTATCTCTTTAAGCAAGGGCCAGACAAAATTATGAGGAGGTGTGTGCTTGAGTCTGAGATGAGACAAGTGATGGATAGTTGCAACTCGTCCGCATATGTGGGTCATCATAAAGGTGAGCGCACATCACATAAGGTGCTCTAATTAGGTTTTTTATGGCCTAATTTGTTTAAATGTGCTGCAGGGTATGTTAAAAATTGTGATCAATTCCAGAGAATGGGGTCTATTTCCGGACGACATTAGATGCCTTTGCATAACATCTTAAAGGTTGAAATATTTGATGTCTGGGGGGATCGACTTCATGGGACCATTCCCTTTATCAAATGGAAATCAATATATACTTGTGGCTGTGGACTATGTGCCAAACTGGGTTGAAGCAGTAGCTTTGCCGACTAACGATGCTAAAGTGGTGCTGAAGTTTCTAAAGAAGCACATCTTCACTCGGTATGGAACTCCTAGAGCAATAATCAGTGATGGAGGGACGCACTTCATAAATCAATTGGTGAAGAATATCTTAGCTAAATATGGAGTCAGACACAAGGTGGCTACAACATACCACCCTCATACTAGTGGCCAGGTAGAAGTGTCAAACAAGGAAGTGATGCAGATTCTACAGAAAATAGTGAATGCCTAAAGGAAAGATTGGGCAATGACGCTTGATGATGCATTATGGGCATACATGACCGCTTATAAGACACCAATAGGGACTTCTCCCTATTACTTGGTGTTTGGTAAAACGTGTCACCTTCCAATTGAATTGGAACATCAGGCTTACTAGGCAATGAAGAAGTTGAACCTGGACCCAGAACTAGCCGGGAGAAAAAAGATAGGTCAGCTACATGAATTGGAGTAATTCAGACTTCATGCCTATGAAAATGCTAAGCTCTATAAGGAGAAGACTAAGCGTTGGCATGATAAGCATATTGTGCCTCGACTTTTTGAGCCTAGGCAAAAGGTATTATTGTTTAACTCTAGATTGAGGTTGTTTCCAGGTAAGTTGAAGTCAAAATGGAGCAAACCATTTTAGGTGGTGTGCATGACCGACCACAGCGCTGTAGAGTTGTGGAATGAAGGTAAGCAATCCACGTTCATCGTGAATGGACAAAGGGTGAAGCATTATTTCGGACAAGAGGTAGATCGAGAAGAAGAAAGTTTGAAGTTAAGCAATGAATGAGAGGGAGGTGAGTCGTGCCGGGATGTTAAATCAGGCGCTACTCGGGAGGAAACCCGGGACTTTGTATTTTAGAACATAGTTGCTTGGTATTTTGTGTTAATAGGGTAGTTTCATTTATTTTTAGTTATAGGTTATTTCATTTATCTTAAAAGTTGTAATTTGTAAGTAAAAAAAAAGGGAGAAAATTGTTGGGCGTACACCAGTGGAGTCCACGACAAGACCACGTCGCAGACTTGTTCCTGCCAGGTAATGGGTTCCCTAGGAGAAGATACAAAAACATCAAGGCAAGGTCGCGACAACTCCGCGTCGCAAACACGGTTCTTGGAATTAAAACAATGGAGGTTGATTAACAGTGGAGTCCGCGACCTCACCGCGTCGCGGACTTGTTCCCACTCATCATACCTTTTCCCGTGTAACGAAGCATATTTCACAAGGCATGTCCGCAACAGCTCCGCGTCACAGACCTGGAAAGTTTTCGGGTTATTTCATTTTAAAAAGTCGGGTTTTACCCGACTAATATTGTAAAAAGCCAACCCCCATCCCCTTTTAACCCCTAAATTTGGCTGGTTCTCTTCATTATTTCAAGAAATTGGTGCGATTTTTTTCCTCCTTCAACCCTAACTCCCTCCATAAATCAAATCTGTGTCGCAAAGGTGAAGGATCATCCTCAATTTCTTTAAATCTTCTTTCTTTCTAACACTCAAGGTATGTTTCTCACATATTTTCTTCTCTCTTTGGGGTGCCATTGTGATGTGAGTTCATGAAAGAGTGGGAATTGTTGGTAAATGTTTTGAAACTGATTGTTCTTTGTATAAAATTGTGTTAATAGGTCAAATACTTTAAGTATTTAGCCTAAGTTTGTGAACTTCTGTATGGGTATCTTGTTGAATTATTATGGAGGAAGTAGAAAGAAAATTCTTTGAATTAATTGGGTAACAATTAGATTTTGTGAAGTCTTAAGTATCAAAGATATTATGGGGGCAGTGATTGAAGTGAAATGAGGGTTGTTGGTTCGAATTCTTGAGTAGAATCAAAGTATTAAGGGGTTTATATGCTTAAAATGTGAAAATTTTAGAGAAGCATATGCTGAAAATAACATTGAAAAGTATGAGTACCGTGTTATTTGGCAAAATTGTGCTAAAAAATATGTGTGGGGTGATCCTCTATTATTGAGTGTTATCAACTGAAATGATATTTGTCTGATTGCAAGATAACATGTCTAGCGCACAAAGGTTGGGCAAAGCGATTGCATCTAGCAGTCGTAAGGGAGTAAGGACAGGCACAACCATTCCCCCAGCACCCATAGTTCTAAGAGGACAAACTCAAGAAGTGGTATAAATAACACACCGAAGCCAAGTACTTCTCGGATGTGATACTTGATGACGTTCAATTAGAAAGGGAGTTCCCATGCATTATGCATCGCCTACAAGAGTTGCACATGGGATTCATCTTTCAAGATCCATCAGAGTGCAATGTTAGTGTGGTGCTGGAATTCTATGCAAATTGGAAACCTGATTCCCGTTCTCATTTTGTAACAGTGCGGGGCGTGGAGGTCCCTCTGATACCTTTAGCTATAAATCAAATATTAGGGACTGCGGATGCCCCTTCTGATGTTCTCACGGGGATGATCAGCAGATTCGACATGCTTTGTGTGGGGCACATGTCCACTTCGAAATGGATTCGGCATGGGCACTGTGTCTATCACCAGTCATATCATTATGCTCACATGAATCGAAAAGCCCGGGTGTGGTTAAAAATTGTCATGAATTGTTTGATACCAGGGCAGCATTTTACCGAAGTGACGAGAGATCGAGTCTGCTTGGTTTATGATCTGATGAAGGATGCCCCTATAAATATAAGAGC
Source organism: Solanum raphanifolium (assembly GCA_036250405.1). Taxonomy (NCBI): domain Eukaryota; kingdom Viridiplantae; phylum Streptophyta; class Magnoliopsida; order Solanales; family Solanaceae; genus Solanum; species Solanum raphanifolium. The sequence continues at coordinate 26,999 of JAJOOE010000064.1, forward strand.
GGTGTTGAAATCGGCCATGCGAAAGGCAAAAGTACATCGAGGTCGAAGGTATGCTTTTGGGGGACTCATTACTAATTTGTGTAGGCGAGCTGGAGTTCCAGAGGAGAGTATGGACTACATGGCACCTTTGTTTACCACACCCCTAGATGTCTCAAAGACAAAAGGGTCAGAGAACATGAATGGACCTACCCTCACTACAGCAGCCTGCAACAGGAGGGATGAGATGATCACAGCGTGTATGCTTGGATTGGATATGCTGGGTCATAGAAATGGATGTCTAGCTTCAACTCAGGAGCAGTTGGATGAAATTGAAATGAAGTACCCCCTGAATTACCAGCTGAGGCATTTCTGGGACTCGGACAAGAGGCGAACCATGTCGGATAGTGAATTCGATTCTGAAGCAGAGGAGGGTGACCTTTTGGCTTTTGAGGGCACCGGCGGTGATGCTGACATGGATAATGATCAGGGAAGTACACCCGCCCTACTTTGCTTTCATTTTGAATTATGTCACATTGGGACAGTGTTGCGTTTTTAAGTGTGGGGTGGGAGTACTATATCCATTGTGAATAGTTTTTGTTTTGTTTGTGCTATTTTGTTTTGGGTTCCTTGAAAGTTGTATTCGATTCTTTGGCCAAGGACAGTCCCGTTGAACTGTATAAAAAAGATTTTGTTTCTTAAGATTGAGTCAGTGTCATAGTTGAGTAAAGCCGCCCTATGATAGATGAATGACGATCGTCTTAAGGGCAGTTTTCATCATTTGGGTCTGTAGGGTTGACTTTTGGCTAAGGCTGCGCAACTGCTTTGAGTTAGACTGAAAGTTGAAAACATTGGATGACTTTGTGTTGATACATCTAGGCTATTTTATGTGACTCTTAATGGCATGTGCTAAAAATGAAGTTGTGTCAGTGATTGGGAAGTAGTATGTAGTGATCAGTTCTGAGTTGAATGTGTGCCAGATGTGTAAGATTTGTGTATTCCTTGCTACTAATTGAGGTCCAAAACTTATATGGTATGTCTGCATAGCGAAAAATAGGATAAGGAGTCAGGAAGTGATATAGGCATTTCTTTGATAGCCCTGATTGTTCTTTCCTGTACCCACCTTAATGTATATCCTTAGTTAACCCTTTCAAGCCTTGAACTTATTCTTTGGTAGCCTAATTTGAAGCTAATGTTCATTCCTTCGCTGGCCTATCAATTTGATCCAAAAGATCCTATGCGCTTTGTGTGTACAATAGTGAAGGAAACGAAAGTGAGGGGCATGCCCCAGCATAAGTTTGGCTCGTATAAAAAAATGAAAAAAAATTGATAAATGAATTTAGAATAAAAATGGTGGGAAGAAGTGAATGTTAAGTGTCTTACAACAAAAGGGCCAAATGGTTCTAAGAAAAGGAGAATAAGAAGGAGGTTATTGAAAGAAGGTCCAAAAATGAAGTTTGTCTTGTATTAAAGCACTTGGGAATGGAGTCACTATTTATATCCAAAAAAAATAGTTCCTACCCGTCCCCTAGCCTACATTACAACCCTTAAAAGACCTAATTGATCTTGACCTTCCGTATTCTCAAAAGTAGTGATGCAGTACACTAAGGGCAAGCCAATGGTTCGTTGGTTGTGGCATGTGAATTCTTTCGAGAGTGTGAGCGAACTTTGCTTCCCGCACACTTTATTCTATGAAGATTTTATGTGTAAGTAAAGCAGGGTGTTCATTTGTGGTGAGGGCACATGTTTAATGAGGTCTTATAACTGATATATCTGTGGATCCAAAAGTTGTGCATAATTTTGTTGTGTTATAAGAGTCTATTCTTGAGGCTAGATTGTCTTGCTCGAGTTGTCTTGATGAATGCATAGTTTTTTCCATGTTGTTGTGAAGCTATGGTAGTTGTTGTGGCCAAAGCTGGAATGCCATTAGAGGGAAGTGTAGTATAGTCGTCGTAATTTGAAAGTGTGGAAGTGTTCGAGGACGAACAAAGTTTTAAGTGTGGGGTGGTGATCTTAGGCGTATTTATGTGCCTAATAACCAATTTATCCCATATATATAGCTACGTTTGAGAGCACTTTCTTAGTCGGAACTAAAATTTTAGAGTCTTTTGATGTCGTTTTCTCTAAGCAATATGATTACATGTTTCAGGGTGAAAAGCAAAGAAGAATGAGCTAAAAAGGGGCACCTGGACAAAGGTCGAAAGATAGAAGACGAAGTTGTGGAGGAGAATGGCCAAGAAGCTGGAAAATACACGAGGAGGGAGCAGCTCCGCTCGCGGAGCGAAAACTTGCATGCAGAAAATGAATTCCACTTAACAGTGGAGTGCGCGGCAGGATCGCGTCGCAGAGGAGATCCTTTTGTGCACAACTTGTGGCAAAGGAACAGGTCCATGATGCTGACCTGGACACCAGAATTGAGTCACGTGTTTTATTTCTGACTATAAATAGTTGTGTTATTTTATCATTATCCAGTTTTTAAAAAGACGGGAGAACATCGATTCGAGTGATTTGGCTAACACTTTCTAGGGCTTTTCTTCTACTCCTTCATTTTGGTAAACCCTTTTATGATCCATAAACATTATTTGATGATATTTTGTTCTATGAGTAGCTAAATTCCCTTATTCTAGGGTTGTAGCTACGATTAATGGTATAATAGTATTTATTTCCTGTATGAGATGTGTTTTCTTGTGATTTATGCTTACATTCTTGTTTAACTATTTTAATGGTTGATCTACATTAAAATAAACTCATTAGCCACTCTTGAATTTGGAAGATGAATAGAGGGATAGACCAAAGAATGTTAAAAACGTGTTCATTTTGCAGTAAAGTTAGAGTGTTTCGTATATAGGATAGTCTTATACCTATATACCGCAGTTGATTAATATGCAAGATGATACCTTAATGCTCCGCCATTGGTTCATGCCTATCCCCACACAACGATGTAGTTAGGCTGTCGATAGTGGTAGGCAATTAGAGGTCGGGAGATCATGATCATAAAATGAACCTTGCAAATTCATAATGAGGTTAACCTGTCGAATGCTAGGATAAATTAATAGTATGTTGAAAATAGGTTTATGCTACAACCCTGGAATACTTTCCCATATTGTGAAATTCTCTTGTTTGAAACTGTTTGATTGTAGTAATTAATTTTTAGTGATTGTTCAACTTAGTAGGTATGAAAAAATTTCTAAAATTGTTTGTCGCATAAGCAAATTTATTTTAGACATAATAAAGTTGTTATTTATTGATTTGAAGTCCTTCGGGTTCGATATTACGGCTCGAAAGAGTCGCTGTACTACTTGAGTGACCACGTGCACTTCCATGTGCTTTTGGACGCAACAATGACTATGTGCATTGATCATGTTTTATGACTCATGTTTTGTAACTCTTATTCTCATGTTTTAGCTTGGTTATTGCATTTCATAAAGTTGTTTCTTTTTTCAGTATGCTTTCAAATGATTATTACATGGCTATCATGCTTGGTACATATTTTGTATTAACGCATATTCTTGCCTACATTTCCCCAAATATAGCTTCGGCAGTCAGTGTTCCCAGTTTCGTGGCTAGAGTTCGTAGAGGCGATTTTGAGCTTTGGTGAGTCCTCATGTTTTGACGGACAGACATTTATTGTTTTTAGTTTTCCCTTACTTTTAGTTTTGGAACATGATGTACGGGCTTTGTCCCGATTCATACTTATGTACTAGATGACTTTGAGACAATGTGTAGTTTTCCGCTAATGCTCTATAACAATTTGATATATTAAAACTGTCTTTTAAATCTCCTTATTCTATTTCTTGAATGATGAAAGCTAAGTGGCTTGTAAGGGGCCTCTCGGGGTCTTATACACCATGTTACACCTAAGGGCTACCTTGGGTAGTGAAAAACATGGTAATCAGAGCACAAAGTTTAGAAAGATCCCAGGAAGTCTCATATGCCATGTCGAGTAGAGTCTCATTCATGAGTGTGCAGCTCACCACATTTATGAATGAGAGGCTACAAGATGTTAGGAAACTCTAATTGTTTCATTACTCTAAAGTCGTGTGATAGAGTTTTACTATATATGGTCTCTCTCCTAATCCTTAACCGATGCTCCACATGATATGACTACTCGAAGAGCTTATGATAGAAGGAATGTGAGAGAGAATGTGGAACAAGAAGCTCTCCCTTAAGCTCCGATCCACCCTTGGGCCGAACAAGTGACTAATGTGGAGTTTAGGGCTTCTTTTCAAGTATTGGCCCTAGCCATGATGGCTCAAGACAATAGGGAGACTGTGGTTGCCGTGAACCCAAATGTGGGTACGATGACATCTAGAGTGAGGGACTTCACTAGAATGAATCCCCCGGAGTTTCATGGTTCTAAGGTTGAGGAAGATTCTCAAGAGTTCATTGATGAGGTTTACAAGGTATTGATGATTATGGGATTGACGTCAGTGGAAAAGGCAGAGTTGGCCACTTACAAACTTAAGGGTGTTGCTCAAATATGGTTCAACCAATGGAAAGAGGGGAGACCGGAAGATGCAGGTCCTCTTGATTCGGAAAAGTTCAAAGTTGATTTACTTGATAGGTTCTTTCCCTTTGAGATGATGGAGGCAAAGGTGATTGAATTCATTAATATTCGTTAAGGAAGTATGAGTGTGAAAGAATATGTTTTGAAGTTCACACAATTGTCTAGATATTCTCCTACTATGATTGTCGATCCTAGGGCAAAGGATGTGTAAGTTTGTTTTGGGTGTGTCCGAGATGGTGGTTCAGGAATGTCGTACCGGTATGCTTGTTAATGATATAGAAATTTCTCGTCTCATGGTTCATTCTCAACAAATCGAGGAGGAGAAACACAAGGAAAAGTCTAGGGAGACAAAGAGGTCTAAAACTGGTGATGGTAATTTCTCGCATTGAAGGTCTAATGAGCATGGTCGTTCTATGTTTCGACAAAGGTTTTCTAGTCAAGGTTCCTCCAATGCTCATCCTACGTTCAACAAAGATAGGGTGTCTAACCCTAAGCCTCAAGGAGGAAATGGTAGTGGGTCTTGTGCTAAGTGTGGAAGGAAACATGAGGGTAAATGTCTAGCCGACTCCAATGCTTGCTTTGGTTGTGGTAAGATGGACCACAAGATAAGGGATTGCCCTTTGGTTGCTAAGAATGAGGGAGATAGTCATAGACAAGCTCAACCTAGTACTTTATCTAGTCCTAGTGGTTCAGGTTCAAATGCTCCCAAGCGAAACATATTTTATGCACTTCAAACTCGTGGTGAACAAGAGGGTTTCCAGATGTTGTTACCGATATGTTGAAAGTCTTTCAACTTAATGTTTATGCTTTACTTGATCCCGGTGCTACCTTGTATTTTGTGACTCCATATGTGGCTATGAGGTTTGATGTTCTTCCGGATGTGTTATTAAATTATTTTTCTGTCTCTACTCTTGTTGGTGATTCTGTAGAAGCTATGAGGGTCTATGGAAAGTGTCCCGCTTCCTTGTCCCATAGAGTTCTTGTTAATTTGGTAGAGCTTGATATTCTAGATTTTGATGTTATCCTTGGTATGGATTGGCTGCACGCATGTTATGCTTCTATTGATTGTAGAACTCATGTAGTCAAGTTTAAGTTTCCAAATGAGCATGTCCTAGAATGGGAAGGGGGAAATTCTATGCCTAAGGATTAGTTTGTCTCTTACCTTAAAGCTAGGAATATAATTGCTAAGGGTTGCATATACCATCTAGTTAGGGTGAGGGATGTAGATTACGAAACCCCTACTCTTGAGTTGGTCCCTGTTGTTAATGAATTTTCGAAAGTGTTTCTAGATGATTTACTCGATATTCCTCCCGAAAAGGAAATAGGCTTCGGTATTGACCTTCTCTCAGATACGCAACCTATCTCTATTCATCCTTACCAAATGACTCCGACAGAACTAAAAGAGTTGAAAGAGCAATTGAAAGATTTGTTGGATAAGGGTTTCATTCGACCGAGTATATCTCCATAGGGTGCTCCAGTTTTGTTTGTGAGAAAGAAAGATGGTTCTCTCCGTATGTGTATAGAGTATCGTCAGTTGAATAAGGTTACTATTAAGAATAAGTATCCTCTACAAAGGATATATTACTTGTTTGAGAAACTTCAAGGGGCAAGTTACTTTTCCAAAATTGAACTCTGGTCGGGTTATCACCATTTGAGGGTGAAAGAAGATGATATTTCGAAAACAAATTTTAGAACCCGGCATGGTCATTTTGAGTTTTTGGTGATATCTTTTGGTTTGATAAATTCTCTGGCTGCTTTAATGGATTTGATGAATAGGGTGTTTAGACAATAGCTTGACATATTTGTGATTATATTTATTGATGATATATTAACTTATTCAAGAAGTGAAGATAATCACATCAACCATTTGAGGATTATGTTGCAAATTCTTAAGGACCAACAACTCTTCGCGAAGTTTATCAAATGTGAGTTTGGTTAAGATCTGTGGCCTTTCTTGGTCATATTATTTCAAGTAAGGGTATTGAGGTAGATCCTAAGAAGATGGATGCGGTTAAGATTTGTCTAAGACCTCTATCCTTTTCGGATATTAGAAGTTTCTTAGGTTTGGCTGGCTACTACAGAAGGTTTGTTGAGGGGATTTCTCTTATTTCTTCTCCATGGACATCATTTACCCAAAAAAAGGCTAAGTTCATATGGTCTGAATCATGTGAAAATAGCTTTCAACTTTTGAAGGATAGACTTACTTCCGCTCCAGTGTTGACTTTACCGAAAGGGACTGATGGTATTGTGGTTTATTGTGATGCCTCAAGAATTGGGCTAGGATGTGTGCTTATGCAAAATGGGAAAGTTATTGCCTAAGCTTAAAGGCAACTTAAGATTCATAAGAAGAATTGTCCTACCCATGACCTTGAACTAGTGGCGGTTGTTTTTGCCTTAAAGATTTAGAGACATTATTTTTATGGTGTTGATGTCACTGTTTTTACTGACCACAAGAGTTTGCAATATGTGTTCAATCATAAGGATCTAAATCTTCGCCAAAGGAGATGGCTTAAGTTATTGAAGGATTATGATATGAGTGTTCTCTATCACTCCGGAAAGGCGAACGTAGTGGTAGATGCTCTTAGTCGACTATCTATGGGAAGTGTTGCTCATAATGAGGATGATAAAAAGGAGCTGGTTCGAGATGTTCATAGACTAGCCCGATTAGGTGTTCAGTAAATGGACTCTACCAAGGGTGGTGTTATAGTTCACAATGGTTCAGAATCATCTTTTGTGGCGGATGTGAAAGCCAAACAAGGTCTTGATCCGACTTTGGTGGAATTGAAGGAATTAGTGCTTAAAAAGTCCGTAAAGGAATTTTTCCAAGGGGGTGATGGAGTACTTAAATATCAAGGTCGATTGTGCGTTCCTAATGCAGAAGACTTGAGAGAGCAGATCATGTCAGAAGCCTATAGTCCTCGATATTCCATTCACCTGGAAGCTACCAAGATGTACCATGATTTGCGGGAGATCTATTGTTGGAATAAGACAAAGGATATTGCAGAATTTGTGGCTAAGTGTCCCAATTGTCAACAAATGAAAGTTGAGCATCAGAAACCGGCAGGTTTATCGAAATGTATTAGCATTCCGACTTGGAAGTAGGAATATTTGAATATGGACTTCACCGTTGGCTTGCCTTGCACCTGGCGTCAACATGACTCGATTTGTGTTATAGTAGATTGAATGATGAAATCGGCTCATTTCATTCCCATCAAGGTTCCTTATTCGGCGGAGGATTATGCTAAATTATACTTGAGAGAAATGGTAAAGTTGAATGGAGTGCCTTTATCCATTATCTCCGATCGTGGTACCCAATTCACTTATCTGTTTTGGAAATCTTTCCAAAAGGGTCTTGGTACTTGTGTTAAGCTTAGTACGACCTTTCATCCACAAACCGATGGGCAAGAGGAGCGTACTTTCCAAACTTTGGAAGATATGTTTAGAGCTTGTGTGATTGATTTCAAAGGTAATTGGTATGATCACTTACCTTTGATTGAGTTTGCATATACTAATAGTTATCACTCAAGTATTGGTATGGCTCCATTTGAGGCATTGTATTGTAGGAGGTGTAGATCTCCTACAGGTTCGTTTTAAGTGGGCGAAGTTTCTTTGATAGGCCCAAAATTGGTATATGATGCTATAGAAAAAAGTTCAACTTATTAGAGAAAGGTTGAAAATAGCCCAAAGTTGACAGAAATCCTATGCGGATGTTAGAAGAAGATATCTTGAATTTGATGTGAATGATTGGGTTTACTTGAAAATTTCACCCACGAATGGTATAATGAGGTTTAAGAAGGGGAAGCTTAGTTCCCGATATGTAGGTCCATATCTTATTTTGAGGTGAATTGGCAAGGTCGCTTATGAACTTGATTTGCCTAGTGAATTGGAATCGGTACATCCAGTTTTCCATGTCTCCTTATTGAAGAAATGTGTTGGTGATCTGACATATATAGTCCCCTTAGAAGGTTTGGGAGTTCAGAAGGATCTTTCTTATGAGGAAGTTCCAATTGAGATTTTAGATCGGCAAGTCAAGAAGTTGAGAAATAAAGAAGTTACTTCCGTAAAACATTTTGTGGAGGAATCAGTCAGTTGAGGGTGCTACGTGGGAGACCGAGGCCGATATGACGTCCCGTTATCCTCATCTCTTTCCTTCTACCCCTACTCTAGCTTGAGGTATTGAGTTCCTCATGGTTTATTCTTTTGGTGTCATGTGTCTTAGATATTCCCATGATTTCCTCATTTATGCATGTTTATGAAAAAGCTCAAATTTTGTGAAAATGAGTCAGCTTGATTGATTTCTACATGTTTATGTGCATTTGAGTATGAGTTTCATATAGACTTCATGATATGAAATTTTGAACATGCTTCTGCTTGGTGTTGATATTTCTTCATCGGATTTGTGCATTTATGTGATTGCATGCATGTTAGGCCGCTAGATTTGAGTTCTTTTTCTTTATGTGAGGTCTAAAATCCCATTCGAGGATGAATTTTTCCCAGGGGAGTTAATGCAACACCTCGAAATCAAGAGGGTTAAGAAAGGGGTCAAGTGGGACGTCACCAACCCAAAATTTGAGCCATGGCACCCTTCAGGGATCCCTTGATGGGCCGTGAAGGGGTACCACGACTCGTGGTGGTGCTCATGAAGCCTTACAGAGCCTGGCAAAAAGGGGCTCCCCTCCCACGAGCCCTTAGACGGCTCGTGGTGGGGCTCACGCCACGTGGTGGTGCCCGTGAAGGGGAGGCAAAACCCACCTCAAGACCAGCCCCTTCTCACGGACCTCCAGACTGGTCGTGAACGGGAAAATGACCCGTGAATCTAGTCTTGAGGTGGGTTAAGATATTTGGGGGTCTTTCCAAGCCACTGGTCCAAGAGCCATGACTGCCTAGACGGCTCGTGGACCCTGAGATGGCTCGTGAGACGCTCTATCTGGGGGTTCGCCTCAGCAGTAAGCCAGGGACAATTGGGTATTTTCCTAATTATATTATCTTGATACTATATCGTTTTTCCCAGACCTAGAACCCATATGTAAGTGTTTTAACCCCAAATTTAACCCATTCTAGTCATCTCTAAAATTACCTAAAAGAAGAACAAGTCTTTCTCTCTCAAATATGCTTAAAGAAGAAGGGTCCAACCTAGGGTTCCAAGCCAAGTCTCCAATTCCTCCATTGAAGTTAAGCAATTGGCATTGAGGTATGATAGTTTTTATTAGTGGAGCCCTTTCATCCACAGAGACTCCAAATTTTCCAATTTTCAAAGTTAGAAATCCCCAATTGACTTAGGGTTTTCTTCTATATTGTGGGTTCTCTTGATTATTGATTTAATTGATTGATTTATGATCCATTATGCATGATTTGAGTTAATACCATGATTTTATGATGATCCCCCATGAACCCATGTAATTCCCATGTTTTGCAAGTTATGATGATGTAATGTGGGTTTTGAATAATGAAAGAGGAGATTATGAAATCAAGAATGTGCTCATGAAATTTATATAAATGTTTTAAGGATGCTTTGAGAGTGAATTATCAATGATGTTGTTATTGTTGTGTTGTTGAAAGGATTTCTCATATACACATGAAAGCATGATTGTGAAAGGTTTTCTCACATAATAAAGGTTCTTAGGGTTCAAAGGTCTTCTCACCTAAATGGACCAATATTAAGGAGCTATTCTAATGTTGAGGCAAGAGGCGATTACCCATGCTCTCTAATTGAAAGACAAGAGGTGATTACCCATGTCACATGATCTAAGGACAATAGGTTATTACCCATGTTCCTTTAAGAGCTAAGATGAATATGATTAAGAACTATTCCGTGGAAGTTCAGCTTAGTACCAAGTGGACAACTGGCGATTACTCATGTCCCATAACTATGTGCCAACATAAGATTGTCTAGATATACATTAGCTAGTGGATCCACATAAGCTAGAAGTTCATGGTTCTTACTTTGGCAAGTTGGACACCCTTTTTCGATGTGGGAGACACCAGATTCCATGATAATAGCTCACATAGTCTTTTGTGTCAGTTAAGGCTACTTCTCACTAGCAAGTTATGATGAACTAAGGTTACTTCAAGGAAGTATCTCATATAAGTTTAAGATGATGACTATGTGCATTGACCATGTTTTATGACTCAAGGTCTCTAACTCTTATTCTCAAGTTTTAGCTTGGTCATTGCATTTCATGAAGGTATCTCTTTTAAGTATGTTTTCAAATGTTTATTGCATGGATATCATACTTGGTACATATTTTGTACTGACATATACTCTTTCCTACATTTCCCCTAATGTAGCGTTCGACGGTAATAGTTCCCAGTTTCGTGGCTAGAGCTCGTAAAGGAGATTTCAGTCTTTGGTGAGTGCTCATGCTTCGAGGGCCGGACATTTATTGTTTTAAATTTTAGATCATGATGTACGGGCTTCATCCAAATTCATTCATATGTACTAGATGGATATGAGACAATGTGTAGATTTCCGTTATGCTTTATAAAACTTTGATATATTGATATTGTCTTTTAAATCTCTTTATTCTATTTCTTGTATTGTCACGACCCAGGGGTACACCCTAGATTTAACAAGTGGTACTCAAACACGAAGGGGTCTCATACAAGCCCTTTAGCATATGATAACATAAAGCAATAGAAATGATGTGGAAATTTTAAAACTTTTTCCAAACAATCGAAGTCTTTTATAAAAAGCAAGCGGAAGTCTACAAAACTTTGTCTCAAACCATCTAATACAACTTTGAATAAAACTTTCGAACGCAACCCATACAATAGTCTAAAACATAAAAGAACAACATAAAGGAAAAAGGTGATCACATCCTCGATGCTATGAGGACTCACCAAGTCTTCAACTCCTTTGCTTCTAGAAACATAGCCTCAAGAATGGAACTCAAGATCGCCGAACCCTACATTTGATAAGAATGTAGGCAAGAGTATGCATTAGTACAAAATGTACTAAATATGTTAGCTAGCATAAAATCATAAGAGCATAACAAAAGGGTTAGCCAACATATGACATAAGTCATAAGCATAGGAGATAATAACATAGTCATAGGCATAATCTCCAACATAAACATAATGTAAGCATTTGTCAACATAAGGCATAGTCCATATACATAAGAGATACATCATATGTATAACATAGTCAATACAGAGACCTTCATATCATAAGAGAACCATCTCATAAGTAACCTCAAAGAAAACTTGTGCAATGCATGAATAAGCCCCCATGATCCCATCCAAACTAAGTATCCATTTTTGGTCATCATAATCATACTTACTATTCTTTGATCTCATCCTTAGATTACTTCTCATAGACAGGGGACTCTTCACCTTTAGTCAATCATATCATGGAAGGAAACTATAACAACAATCCAAGCTAAACATATATCATATAAGAGAAACACTTCTTAGGTAACCTTAAGTCATACTTGTGCAATGCATGGATAAGACCACATAATCCTATCCATACTAAGTACCACTTTAGGCCATCATATATGCTCATAGGTTGGGGACTAGTCCCTCTTTACTATTTGCCATTATTCATTTAAGCTACTTCTCTACTTAGTACAAGGTAAGTCAATACACATGAATGATTTCTATTTATCAACTCAAGGCTACCAAGGAATAGCACCCTACTAGGCTAGGCCAAACTACCATGGAAGGCATACTAGCATGCAAGTCCAATCTACTACTACTAAAACAAAGATAGTCATCTTGCTAACATAACTACATTATGCTAAACAAAGCTACCATGGAAAGCATACTATCATGCAAGTCCAACCTATTCAAGAAAGGGTACAAGTGTTCCATCCTAGCTACCATGCAAACATTCCATGATGCTAGTGCAAGCTACCCTTAGGAGAGTATGAGTTCTCAATCCTAAGCTACCATGAAATGGTCTTGGACTAACCAAGTCATGCTACCATGAAGACATTCTATAATGCTAGTACAAGCTACCCTTAGGAGAGTATGATTTCTCAATCCTAGGCTACCATGATATCTACTAAGTCAAGGTACCATGAAAGCATTCTATAATGCTAGTTCAAGCTATCCTTAGGAGAGTATGATTCCTCAATCCTTGGCTACCATGAAATGGTTTTGTCTTACCAAGTCAAGCTATACATGAAGGGATCTTATGTCACAACTTCAAGCTATTCTAGTCTAGCATGCTTTGATTCATTTTAGGTGAGTGAACCTTTCAACCTAGAATCATTCTATGTGAGAAGACCTTTCACATTCTACATTCATCCATTCATACGGTAGTCTAGGTGAGTAAAGACCTTCCACCACAATTCTAACTACCATTCTCATATAGACTTTACTCTCAAAGCCTTTTTCATACATAATTCATCATATTAGCTTTACTCTCAAAGACCTAGTGATCAACATTCATGATTTCAAGCCTTACTCTCAAATCTTTACCTCTTACAATCATAAAAAATATCTAGATCACAAGACATACTAGTCACATGCTTCATTCTTAAGCAATTCTAACCATATCTCATCATAAAGGCTCAATCTCAATCATTACTAGTCATGATCCATCATATATACTTTATTCTAATTCAATTCATGTTTACATGCTTCTATTCTTGACCAATTACTATACATATCATCAATTCTAGAAGATCATCTATGGATCCTCAATTTCCCTTCATAAGGCATAATCCACATTACTTCAATTTTATAAATTAGACTAGGGTTCACCAAGGAAAACATGTAATTTCATCATAATATCATAATTTACTACTAATTCAATCATAAACAATCAATATTCACCAAATTGGATAAACATCTATCATAACCCACAACATTGAAGAAACCCTAACTTGAATTGGGGAAGTTCTTCATCAAATTGGGGAATTCTAGGGGATTCCATGGATGGAAGAATCCATGGATTAATAAGCTAACATACCTTTGATATAAAGCCCTACAAAACTTGCAACAATGGAGACTTGACTTAAACTAGCTTGAAACTCTATCTTCTTCTTCAAGTTTTAGAGAGAGAAATTTTGAGAAGAGAGCTCTTAGGGATTTGATTTGAGTTTAGCGAAATAATGACTTGAATAGTAGTTTAAAGGGTTAAAATAGCTTATATAGGTGTACTAAGTCTATACAAAACGACCCCACTTAATAACCACTTAATTAGAAATTTGCCAAAATGACCCTCCTTAGGCAGCCTAGTGCCAGGCACTACGACCACCTTCATGATCCATCAAGGGTACCACGGCCCATGAAGGTGCCCGTGATCCCTTGACCGGTAGCTATGATACCTTAACTTAACCCTCATATGGTGAAGGCAAGACCACGGCCACTCCCACGAGCCGTAAAGTGGCTCGTGTGGAGGAGGCCAACTTGGGCAGCCTTGAGGGCTCACTGCCTCACCACCATGGGTGGCCCCACGAACCGTGGTGGCCACCACGAGCCATGAAGGCTCTCATGGTACAAAGTAGTGCAATGGTAAGCTTGGGGCAGCCTTGGCTCTTGCCTTGGCCCTTGCCGCTTTGCCTTGGCTCATGCCTTCTAGCCTTGACTTGTAGCCCTCAAACATAGCTTTAGATGGTCTACTAAACTACGGGGTGTTACAATATATCCCCCTTGGGAACATTCATCCTCGAATGGTGATTCCAAACACCTCTTCAAGGAAATGACTCTAGACTAGCAGCCTGTCATGCCCCGAGCTACCCTTGAGACGCGAACATGGGACCTAGGGTCACGAGTGACCCCAAGCTAACCCTGTTGGCATAACATAAACATACTATAATAACTAAAATATTATAATTCGATGAGGAAGCTAAATCATAAGATAAACTTAAATGATGGGGAATACCCATACTAAATCTGAATATATGAAAACTGAGAGTTTGAAATATAATAGAAAAGTCAAACTCTAAGACTAAAGCTAAAACTAACTATGTCTGAAATAAAGCCTCTACTAACTAGAAATGCTAGGACATGCCCCAACTAGATCTAGAAAAACTAAAACTAAAACTAAAAGCAAAGAAATATAATCATGTCACTCATCCTCGAGGAATGAGGACTCACCACTGATGCTACTAAACTGAAGATCGGGAACCGATCTAAGCGTGATCTGGAAGAGAACCTGAACCTATATCACGAGAAGATGTAGCGTGGAGTATGCATCAGTACTTGAAAGGTACTGAGCATATAAGATAGAGTAAAGCAGAACAGTAATCATAACTGAACCAAAGAATATAACTGAGCAATAATATGAGATAAGCATGATACTAAACTGAGAATACTGAACATGAAATAACTGAATGCAATGACCAACTTTATAACATGTTGATGTTGAAGTCTGATTGTAAATGATAACATAGTTAATGTAATAGGATCTGACTGAACTGTGGGAGCTACTAATAACCGACATAAAACAACATGAGCTAAATGTGGAGTCTAATGTATATGCCCCATCGAGAGGACCCATTATAACCTACCAGAGGCATAGAGGCATAGAGGAATGATTGGCATGATCACTAAAATGATGTCCACAGAGGGGACTTACAACCTACGGGGCACGTAGTTCTGAGACTATGAGGGTGACTGACCCTAGTCCAACTCGGTATTAAGCTTCTCCCAATTGATTATGTAATTAACATTTTATGACTGAAATTCGGTAATACTGGATAACTCGAAACTGAAATGCTAACTAAGAATGCAACATTAATATACTAATAATGAAATATTCATAAAACTGAGGCATGTATATCTGAAATAGCTAACCTAACATGTGTAATTCATGAACAAAGAGAACTACATAGCTAGGGTCCTGAATTTATGAAAGAATCTACGCAAAACCATACTAAAATCATGATAATCTGATTAGGAACATTAAAGTAACTAATTTGTAATGATCTGCTGAAATTCTAAAAACCCTAGGTCTAGATAATATTAAGGGAATCAAGAATATGACTGAATTCTAGGGACCTAATGGGTGAAAGGAACGCACTAGTGAAATCCCACATACCTGGTGATGAAATTCATGGAGAAATCTTTCGATTTTGGGGATGAAATTGATGAAAACTTGGTGTGTTCTTGAACAAGGGCTTGGTCGACTTTCTCCTTTGTTTTGCTCTAAGTTTGATTTAATATTTGGTGAATAATTGATTAGGGTAAGTTCTAATTAGTTTACTAGGCTAAACTGATCAAAACCATGTAGTTTAGCAGTTAAATGACATAGTTTAGGGATCCAACGCATGAGGAAAAGACCAAACGACCCCTAACTTAAAATTTGCTAAAGCCACCGACAGGACTGATCAACGGTCCGTCGACTGATCCATGATCTGTCTTGTCAATCCGTTGATCAACTTCAGAGGATGGATTCTGCGGGTCTCGACCTACGGGCTGATCGATGACCCATGGATTGATTCCCGATCCATCCTGTTAGTCCGTCGATCAACTTTAAAGACCAGCTTCTTAGGGTCTCGACCTATGGACTGATCGATGATCCGTGGACTAATCCACGATCCATCCTGTCAGTTCATCGATCAACTTCTAGAAATCTATTGGTTTAGTATGTTTCGGATACGGGGTGTTACATTATCTCTCCCTTGGAAACATTTGTCCTCGAATGAAGTCAAACTAGTTGGATATGGAGGGAAAGAACTTCAAAACCTGCCACTAATTATTAGAAACTAATTTCTGACTGAACTAAGTTCCAAGGACATGAAAATACGCTGAAAATTCAAGTATAGACTGAAGGAACATGATGCTAAGACTGATTTTGCGCATGAGTAACTGAAAGACTGAAGAGGAACTATTACCTCAAGTTGGAATGGAATCGAAAGGAAAGAGGTGAGGATACTTGGCTTTCATAGCTGCTTCTGCTTTCCAAGTAGCTCCCTCTACTCTACGGACTGACTCCTCCACAAAACCTTAAGTGAAGCGACTTCTTTGTTTCTCAACCTTCTAACCTGACGATCAAGAATCTCAACTGGTACATCCTCGTAAGTGAGACTATCTCTCACAGCCACACTCTCTAATGGTACTATGGTTGCTGGATCACCCACACACTTCTTCAACAACGAAATGTGGAAGATCGGATGCACTCCTGCTAGTTCTGCTAGCAACTCTAATTCAAATGCCACATTTCCAACCCTTTTCAGGATCTTATAAGGGCTTACATATCTAGGACTGAGCTTTGAATTAGAAAGAGAAGCCCTTTTTAGCAGGCTTCTAGGTTCGCAACTATACTTTCTTGCAAAATCTCATAACCCCCTTCATAGGTGACACTTTCACGAAAACCCAATCATCGATTTGGAACTCTAAGTCCCTTCTCCTTACATCTGCATAAGACTTCTGGCGACTCTGGCTGGCTTGAGTCTGTCTCTAATGAGCTGAACTTTTTCCATAGCAGCATGAACTGAATATGGCCCTATCAAGGCTGCTTCGCCTACTTCAAACCAACCAACAGGAGATCTACATCTACGCCCATATAATGCCTCATAAAGGGCTATCTGAATGCTGGAACAGTAGCTATTATTGTAGGCGAACTCTATAAGAGAAAGGTGATCATCCCAACTACCCTTAAAGTTGATCACACAAGCTCTAAACATTTCCTCTAAGGTCTGAATGGTACGGTCTGCCTGACCATCTGTCTGTGGATGAAATGTTATGCTAAGGTTAACCTGAGTACCAAGACCTTTATGTAATGACTTCCAGAAATGAGAGGTAAACTGAGGACCTCTATCTGAGATGATAGACAAAGGAACCCCATGTAACCTAACTATCTCATTAATGTAAAGCTTGGCGTAGTCCTCCGCAGAATTTGTAATCTTGACAGCCAAAAAATGCATAGACTTAGTAACTCTGTCAACTATCACCCAAATAGAGTCATGCTGTATGCGAGTAAGAGGTAAACCTGTAATGAAGTACATGTTGATCACTTCCCACTTCCAAGTAGGAATGTTGAACTCCTGAGTCATACCCCATGGTTTCTGATGTTCTACCTTCACTTGTTGACAATTGGGACACTTAGCCACAAAATCTGCTATATCCCTCTTCATACCATTCAACCAAAAGACTTCCCGTAGATCACGGTACATCTTAGTGGCTCCTAGATGAATAGAATATCTGGAATTATGGACTTCTACAAG
This sequence comes from Solanum raphanifolium, assembly GCA_036250405.1. Lineage (NCBI taxonomy): Eukaryota > Viridiplantae > Streptophyta > Magnoliopsida > Solanales > Solanaceae > Solanum > Solanum raphanifolium. Next base: position 44,600 of record JAJOOE010000064.1, read on the forward strand.
AATGTGTTGTTTCAACTCACCCACTTTAGGAACACATAATCGACCCTGATAGCGAAGCACACCATCTCCCCCTTGGGAGAAAACCTCAACTCTTTGTTGATGGATTGCACCCTTTAGTTGAAGCAATATCGGATCATTGTCTTGCTTTTCCTTAACCTCGGCTACCAATGAAGATTCTAACTTATTCTGAACTGTTACACCACCATCTGATATGCTCATAAGGCGAACTCCCAAGCGAGAAATTTTGTGAACATCCTTCATTAGTTCTTTTCTTTCTTCCTCAACATGTGCTACACTACGCATAGATTGTCTACTAAGAGTATCTGCTACTACACTGGCCTTACCAGGATGGTAATGCACACTCATATCATAATCCCTGAGGAACTCAAGCCATCTCCTCTGGCAATGATTGAACTCTTTCTAGGTGAACACATACTGGAGGCTCTTATGGTCTGTGAACACATCTACGTGAACACCATACGAGTAATGTCTCCAAATCTTAAGTGCAAACACCGCTGCTGCAAGCTCGAGGTCATGAGTTAGATAGTTCTTCTCATGCACCTTAAGCTATCTAGAATCATAAGCTATAACCTTATCTCGGTGCATCAACACACAACCTAGGCCGACTCTGGATGCATCACAATAGATAATATAACTATCTGAACACTTTGGTAGAGTCAAAACAGGAGCTGTAGTCAACCTAGTTTTCAGTTCTGCAAAGCTTTTATCACAATCATCTGACCACTGAAATTTGACCTTTTTCTAAGTAAACCTAGTCAATGGCGAGGCTATGGATTAAAATCCTTCCACAAACCTTTTGTAATAACCTGTTAGACCGAAGAAACTTCTGATATCTGTAGGAGAGGTAGGTCTCGACCAATGTTTCACTGCTTTTATTTTCTGAAAATCCACTTGGATCCATTTGCTAGATATAATATACCCAAGGAAAGCAACAGACTGCAACTAAAACTAACATTTGCTAAACTTAGAAAACAACTGGCGATGTTTGAGGGTCTGCAAAACAACCCTTAAGTGAGTCGCATGTTCTTCCTCATCCCTAGAGTAAATGAGGATATCATCAATAAAGATGATAACGAACAACTCCAAATACTGCTTGAACACTCTGCTCATCAAATCCATGAAAGCTGCAGGAGAATTGGTTAGTCCAAATGACATAACTACAAATTCATAATGACTATACTGAGTCCTGAAGGCTGTTTTTGGAATGTCACTATCTCTGACCCTGAGCTGATGATAACCTGATCTGAGGTCTATCTTTGAGAAATGACTAGCACCCTGAAGTTGGTCAAACAAGTCATCAATCCTGGGGATAGGGAACTTATTCTTGATGGTGACTTTGTTCAATTGTCTATAGTCAATGCACATTCTGAGAGACCCATCTTTCTTCTTCACAAACAACACTGGTGCACCCCATGGAGATATACTAGGTTTGATGAAGCCCTTATCTAGAAGGTCTTTCAACTGCTCTTTCAATTTCTTAAGCTCAGCTGGAGCCATTCTGTAAGGAGGAATAGAGATAGGTTGGGTATCTGGTAGAAGATCATTTCCAAAGTCGATTTCCCTTTCGGGAGGAACTCCAAGAAGATTTTTTGGAAACACCTCTGGGAATTCATTTACTACTGGACTAACTCAAAAGTTGGGGTTTCGGAGCTTGAATCCTTAACCCGAACTAGATGATAGAGACAACCCTTAGATATCATTTTTCTTGCCTTAGATAAGAAATGAATTGACCCATAGGCGCTAAGCTACTACCCTCCCAGTCAAATATTAGTTCGTCTGGAAACTGGAAACAAACAATCATAGTTCTACAATCAACTGAGGCATAACAGGAATGTAACCAATCCATGCCTTGAATGACATCAAAGTCTACCATTTCTAACTCTACAAGATCTGGTGAGGAAAATTTCTGAGAGATTGTGACAGGGCAAATTTTTGTATACCCGTCTAGCTATAACTAGGTCTCTGACTAGAGCAGACTCTGAGAAGGGTTCTTAGAGAGTTTCTGGACTAACATTGAATTTGACTGCTATATAAGGAGTTACAAAGGAAAGAGTAGCCCCTGGATCTAACAAAGCATAAACATCGAGATTAAAGACTCGTAACGTACCAGTGACCACATCAGGAGAATATTCCTAATCCTGGCGAGCTTGAAGAGCATAGAGCCTATTTTGGCGCTGACAGCCACCTATACCAGATGAGTTACCTGCTGAGTCGGGCTACCTACTGGCGCTGCTGAAGTTGTGGACTGAGCTTTACTATTACTACCTCTTTGACCCTGTTTAGAAGGACAATCTCGCAACCTGTGACCAGTCTGACCACACCAAAAACATCATTCCTTTCCTGCAAGGCACTCGCCCGGATGGTTCTCACTTAGGACAAGTTGGGTAGGTTCTAGTACTTGGGACACTTCATTGAGACTTAGAGATAGATGCCCTACATTTATGATCATGTCTAAACTTGGAAGATGGAACACTAGTTGATGAAGGGGCTGAGGCTGAAGATTTGTGCTAACCCTGCAAGCGATTTCCACCACCCAATTTCTATTGAGAATACTCATAGTTCCCAGTCCTAGCCTTCTTATTCTCCTTAGCCTGCTCTCTCTAAGCTTATATCTTTCAACCTGCTAAGCATAAGTCATGAGCCTAGAGATGTTCATATATTCCAGCAACATAGAATTCTTGCACTTTTTTTTCACTAAGTCTGACACTCCATATAGAAACTTGTTCATTTGGGCCCTAGAATCGGCAACCATGTGAGGAGCATACCTGGAGAGTTGGGTGAACTTGAGCCCATACTCTTGGACTGTCATGTTACCTTGCCTCAAGTTCATAAACTCCTAAGCTTTTACCTCTCATAGCTCTCTTGGGAAGAACCTGTCCAAAAAGGTTACACTAAAGCATTCCCAAGTGATAGGAGCGGCATATGCACCCCTGTTCTCTTTCCACTGAGTATACCAGATATGAGCCACATCCTTAAGCTGGTAAGATGCCAACTCAACCTGATCATTCCTAGTTACCTGTATCATTCAAAGATCTTCTTGACCTCATCTATGAAGTTTTGGGAATCCTCACCAATCTGCGATCCTAAGAACTCAGGCGGATTCATCCTAACAAAGTCTCGAACCCTGGCTACCACTGATCCACCACTAGCATTAGTAGGAACTAGGGCCTGTTGGTTGTTCTGGTTGGTCACACTCTGAGCCAACAATTGGATAGCGTTCCAAAATTTAGCATCCGAAACTTCCTGATCTGGGACTGGAGGAGCTGCATTTGTATTCCTGGCTTTAACTCTATGTGGAGGCATGATCTGAAACGCATAACGTCAAGTTAAAATGAGGAATCAGATCTTATCTTTTGCACGATAAGAGTAACAAAAAAATGAAGTTTTTTCCTAAAACATTTCGTAGCCTCCCTCTCATTAGATGTGGTACATTAACACCCATGAAAATGACTCTACTTAGTGCGGCTTTTAACACATTCTAGGACACTTAACCTAATGCTCTGATACCAAGTTTATCACGCCCTGAGCTACCCCCGAGATGTGGACACGGGACCTAGGATCACGAGTGACCCCAAGCTAACCCTGCTGGCATAACATAAGCATACTATAATAACTGAAATATGATAATTCTATGCGGAAGCTAAATTAGAAGATAAACTGAAATGATGGAGAATACCCATACTAAATATAGATATATGAAAACTGAGAGTTTGAAATACAATAGAAAAGTCAAACTTTAAGACTAAAACTGAAACTAACTATGTCTAGAATAAAGCCTGTACTGACTAGAAATGCTGGGACATGCCCTAGCTAGATCTAGTAAAACTGAAAATAAACCTAAAAGCAAAGAAAGATAAGCATATCACTAGTCCTCGGAGAATAAGGACTCACCACTAATGCTGATGAACTGAAGATCGGGAACAGATCTAAGCGTGATCTGGAAGCTGAAAATCTGAACCTACATCACGAGAAAATGTAGCGCAGAGTATGCGTCAGTACTTGAAAGGTACTGAGCATGCAGGATAGAGTAAAGCTGAACAATAATCATAACTGAACCAAAGCATATAATTGAGCAATGATATGAGATAAACATGATACTTAACTGAGAATACTGAACATGAAATAACTTAATGCAATGACCAAGTTTATAACATACTGATGCTGAAGTCTGACTGTAACTGATAACATGGTCAATGCAATAGGATCTAACTGAATTGTGGGAGCTACTAATAACCGACATAAAATTACATGAGCTAAATGTGGAGTCCGATGTATATGCCCTATCGAGAGGACCCAATATACCCTGTCAGAGGTATAGAGGCATGACTGGCATGATCACTAAAATGATGCCTACAGAAGGGACTTACAACCTATGGGGTACGTAGTTCTGCGACTATGAGGGTGACTGACCCTAGTCCAACTCAGTATTAAGCTTCTCTTAATTGATTATGTAATTAACATTTTATGACTGAATATTTGTAATACTGGATAGCTCGAAACTGAAATGCTAACTAAGAATGCAACATTAATATACTAATAATGAAACATTTATAAAACTGAGACATGTATATCTGAAATATCTGATCTAGCATGTGTAATTCGTGAACTAAGAGAACTACATAGCTAGGGTCCTGTATTTATGAAAGAATCTACGTAAAACCATACTAAAATCATGATAATCTATTTAGGAACCTTAAAGTAACTAATTCGTAATGATCTGCTGAAATTCTAGAAACTCTAGGTCTAGATAATAGTAAGGGAATCAAGAATTTGATTGAATTCTAGGGACCTAATGGGTGAAGGAACACACTAGTGAAATCCCACATACCTGGTGATGAAATTCACTAAGTAATCTTTCGATTTTGGGGCTGGAACTGATGAAAACTCACTGCGTTCTTGAACAAGGGCTTGGTCGACTTTCTCCTCTATTTTGCTCTAAGTTTGATGAATTGTTTGGTGAATAATTGATTAGGGTAAGTTCTAATTAATTTTATTACGCTAAAAATGTCCAAAACCACGTAGTTTAGGGTTAAGAGACGTAGTTTAGGGGTCCAACGCATGAGGAAAAGACCAAACGACCCCTGACTTAAAATCTGCTTAAGCCACCAACGGGACCGATCAACGGTCCGTAGACTGATCCACGATCCATCTTGTCAATCCGTCGATCAACTTTAGAGGATGGGTTCTAGGGGTCTCGACCTATGGACTGATCGATGATCTGTGGATTGATCCATGATCCATCCTGTCAGTCGATCGATCGACTTCAGAGACCAGGTTCTGAGGGTCTCGACTTACGGACTAACTGACGATCCGTGGACTGATCCACGATCCGTCCTATCAGTCCATAGATTGACTTTCGGAAATAAGTTTGTTTGGTTTGTTTTTGGGTATGGGGTGTTAAACAGCTCATCATGCATGCAGCATATCTAAATGCATACAACCAAGGAGGAAACTTCAACCCCAAGCTAAACATACTTTATGCATCACAAGGAAGAAGGAACTACATCTAACAACCCAAAAATGCAAGAAATTCTCATAACTCAAAAGCATGCTCAACACCATCTCATGGAGATCATATGTAATTTACTCACAAAAGCATACTAAAGCATGTTCAACAATTGATCTCATTAAGCACGAAGGCAACGTTTACACAATACACAACAACACGAGGCAACCAATCATAAAAGCTCATTTTCTTACTAAAACATAATTTTCTCAAGAAAATGCATATAATGAAATCATGGTAACATATTGTAATTCCCCGTATTCTAGAACTACCCAAAATGTAGGTTTCAAGAGTTGTAGGTGCTACCGACGGGCACCACCCACGGACCATAGGACGACCCACGGCCCATGCTGGTGGTCCGTGGATGGCCACCTGGAGCCCTCCCCAGGATTCAACCAGAAATTTCTCTAAGGCATGACCCACGGCCGGACCCACAGACCGTAGTTCAGGACATGGACCGTGGATCGATGTCCCAAATTCTAGCCTCAGTCATGAACGGCGGTCGAGCAGCACGGACTATCGGTCAATCCACGGTCTGTGGGTCTGGTCCATCAGTGACCCCGAAAACAGTTAAGTCAGGGGTCGTGTGGTCTTTTCCATATGCGTTGGACCCCTAAACTACGTCGCTTAAACCCTAAACTACATAGTTTTGGTCAGTTTTAGCCTAGTAAACAAACTAGAACTTACCTAAGTCAGATCATTCAGAAAAACTTTGAACAAGAGAGTACAAAGAGTCTATCGAAGCTTTCTAAAATGCAATAAGGTTTTCATCAGTTCCAGCCCGAAACTAAAAGATTTCTCCGTGGAATTCGTCACCTGGTATGTGGCATTTCACTAGTGGGTTCCTTTCACCCATTAGGTCCCTAGATTTTAGTCAGTTTCTTGATTCCCTTGATATTATGTTGACCTAGGGTTTCTCGAATGTTAGAAATTATTGGGTTTTAGTTGTTAATATGATCCAAATCAGATTATCACGGTGTTGCTTAGTTGCTTGTATGAAATTCAGAACCCTAGCTCTATGGTTCTTTTAGTTCATGAATTGCACATGCTAGGTCAGTTAATTCAGTTATATACATACATGATTTAGTTTACGAATGTCACATTATCAGTTATAATTGTTACATTCTCAGAGTTTGCATGTCTGTATTCTGAGCTATCCAGTATTACAGCATTTCAGTCATAATATTGCTTATTTACATAATCAATTGGGAGTAACTTAATACCGAGTTGGACTAGGTTCAGTCACCCTCAAGTCCCAAAACTACGTGCCCCCGTAGGTTGTAAGTCCCCTTTGTGGGCATCATTTTAGTGATTACGCCAGTCATGCCTTTGTACCTTTGGCAGGGTATATTGGGTCCTCTCGATAGGGGTATACATCGGACTCCACATTTAGCTCATGTGGTTTTATGTCGGTTATTAGTAGCCACAATACAGGCAGATTAGAGTGTATTGACCAGGTTATCAGTTACTGTTCAGTATTTAGTCTTAGCATGTCATGAACTTGGTCATTGCATTCAGTTATTTCATGTTTAGTATTCTCAGTATAATATCATGTTTATATCATATCATTGCTCAGTATATGCTTTGGTTCAGTTATGTTATTGTTCAGTTTTACTATATCCCGCATGCTTAGTACCTTTCAAGTACTGACGCATACTCTGCGCTACATCTTCTCGTGATGTAGGTCCAGGTCCTCAGCAGTCAAATCACGCTTATATCGGTCCCCGATCTTCAGCTCAGCAGCATAAGTAGTGAGTCCTCATTCTCTGAGGACTACATACATGTTTCCTTTCATATTTTAGTCTTTAGTTCCAGTTTTGCTAGATTTAGCTAGGGCATGTCCCAACACTTCTAGTAAGTTAGAGGCTACTTCAGACATATATTAGATTTAGCTTTAGTTCATTTTAGTTTGATATTTCATTTTTATTGAACTCTCAGATTATATATTCCATTTTTGAATAGGTATTCCCCACCACTTTCAGTTTTCTTGATATTTAAAGCTTCCGCTCAATATTATTTCATTTCAGTTATCATAGTATGCTTATGTATGACAATAAGGTTAGCTTGGGGTCACTCGTGATCCTAGGTCCCGTGTTCGCGTCTGGGGGTAGCCTCGGGGCATGACAAACTTTGTATCAAAGCATTAGGTTCAATATTCCTAGGATGTCTAAAAAGCCACACTAAGTAGAGTCTTTTTCATGGGTGTGAAGTGCACCACATTTAATGAGAGGGAGGCTATGAAGTGTTTTAGGAAAACTTCACTTTCTTGATACTCTTACCGTGTGTGAGGTATGATCCAACTTCTCATTCTAATTCGTCTTTGTGCGTTTCAAATCATGCCTCCTCGTAGAGCTTACGCTAGAAATGTGAATGTCAGGAATGCAAACACAGCTCATCCAGTCCTAAAGCATGAAGTTTCGAATACAAAGTTTCAAAATGCCATTTAGCTTTTGGCTCAGAGTGTGACTAAACCATAACAACCATCAGGTTCAAGTTCCTACAAATGCTAGTGGTGGATCAGTGGTAGCCAGGGTTCGCAATTTTGTGAGGATGAATCCGCCAAAATTCTTAGGATCACAGATTGGTAAGGATCCCCAAAACTTCATCGATGAGGTGAAGAAGATCTTTAGAGTGACGCAAGTGACTGGTAATTATAGGGTAGAGTTGGAATCCTATCAGCTTAATGATGTAGCTCATATCTGGTATACTCAATGGAAGGAGAACAAGGATACATATGCAGCTCATATCACTTGGGAATGCTTTAGTGAGACCTTTCTGGACAGGTTCTTCCAAAGAGAACTAAGGGAGGCAAAAGCTTAGGAGTTTATGAACTTGAGGCAAGGTAACATGACAGTCCAAGAGAAT
>JAJOOE010000065.1:0-17279 GCA_036250405.1 Solanum raphanifolium
CTCACAACCAACGCATCAACAAAAGTCTGGAAGGGGGTAAGTGCAGCCAAAATAGCACTCTCAATCATCCCTGGGATGGATCTCTCCAATTGAGTAGGCCTCACGTCAGCTGAATGGGCCAGATTCCCCATTTTCAGGATCGTCGCCTAAGTAATCTTGGCTGGCTAGGACGAGGTAGAGGTGCCCGAAACCTGTGAAGAAGTAGAAATGGCAGAAGTACCTGAAAGCCCGGAGGCCGGAGTAGGCAAAGACGCCTCTACAGGTTTTGAATCCATATCCACTTCCGGAGATGTGTCCACCGAAGCTGCCCTCCTCCTGTCAGCCTCCTTTCTAGTGTACTTGGCCTCAATACGCTGGATGTCAGTGGAGGAAGAAAGGGTAACCTCAATATCTCTTGCATCATCCCTGGGTACTGCAGCATGCCGGCACAACTCAATGATCAGGACTGGGAATGGCAGAGAAGTCTGCCCTTGCTTGGCTCTCATGGCTATCTCCTGCCAAATAAGAAGTCTCGGGTCGATGCTTCTCCGTGACATGATAGATCCAAGGCATGCTGCCTTAGGATGGAGCAGAATAGACTCGTTCTGGGATGGCATAACAGTGCTAGTGATGAAGCCAAACCATAAACGGGCAGCGATGCTCAAGTCCCTCTTCTCTATGGGGACTCATGCATTTGTCCACTTTGAGGTGGTGTCAGAAATCAATGGGGCAAACCAACCCTTCAGGACATCTAAAGAATGAGCCACAGGTAAACCATTATAAGGACATGTAGAGTGCAGCGTTCTCTCCAATACAGTGTTAATATACTCACTGCTACACCCAATATCCTTACCTCTTACCATGAGCGACTTCACTAAACTTGCTAGCCTTTTTCTTACTCTTCGGCACCAACTTCCCATAGGCTATATAGAACTCCTGAACCCTTGAAGGAACATAAGGGCCTCGGGGCCTAGTAAACTAATTAAACCTATGGTAGTTGAGAGTGTCCAGCACATCTGAGTATTTACCCACCAGGACCTCAATAGATAATAACTTCTCCTCGAGGATGGCTCATAAACCATCGCCTTTCAACCGGTTTAGAAGTTTTGGGTGCTAGAACGACTCGTGGCACGGGAGCGACATGAGGTGCCGGAGTTGGCAGTGATTCTGCATGCGTGGATGCATGAGGAACTCTGGTGGACGTGGGGTGAGAGCTAGCTCGGAGCTCATTCCTTTGGGAAATCAAAGACTGCTCGTCTTCAGGCTCAGACACATCAGCCCGGGTGTCAACAACCACTTTCTCAGATGTGTGTTTTTTTCTTTTGTCTTTTTCTCCCGCTGGGACCTCTTCCCTTCCCTTCTTTGGAGTATTTGATCCCCCTTCATTTATAGTGATGCCCCATGCTATTTCCTGGGGTGGCCTATCCAGATTTGTTCGTGCCATATTTGCATAACATCGGAGAAAAGTTAGTAAATATTTACATGAAAGCACAGAAAATTAACTACAGACAGACTTGCTGATCAAGTTGGCGAGTCGCCGAATCTCTTTGGCGAGCTTGATCGAGCTCGCCGAAGGGAATGGCTCAAAAATCGCAGCAAGTCGTCAATGGGAGGTCCCTTTCGGCAAATTGCCGATAGCTTTCGGCGAACAAGGGCTAGCCCACTCAAAGTTCCAGTGCAAAAAGGATTCAGGGGTGCAGACAAAGGGCGATCAAGAATACTTTCGGTGAGTCGCCGAGTGGTTTCGGCGAGCTCAGGCTTCTAGCAGAAAGTGACAGAGTTCAACTACTCATTTAGCATGAAATTAAAGGTGAGATGGGGACCTTTGGCGAACCGCTGAGCTTGACCAAGCTCGCCAAATGACCCAACGTGCCTACTTTCAACCCAACTTCTCGAATTAAACCCCACAATCCCCGAAAATAAAATCAAAGCATGCACTAGTTAAATTAAGCTCAGACCCACAACACACATCACCCCGGGATACTTAGACTTCTCCCGGTTTTGCCAAATTTGGTCATTTGAAGACTTTTGCCCTTTAAAATGGTGTCACCCACTCTATCATTGCGCAATTTACGTCATTTAGCACAAATACGGGCTACTCAGATTTCACCCAACTATACTAAACTACAAGCAAGCACAACCCCATGAAATTTAACTCACTTTCAATGCAACAGAACATGGGAAAACGACACTGTAAGCATTATAGGCAAGTTTATCAAATTTAATCAGGCATTTAAACAATCTAATCCTATTAGAGATGCCCAGCACACGGCAATATGATAAGATCATTGCAAATGAGTACAACTTCGATAAACTAAATTCGGGGTTTGGAAAACCAACCTTTTATGCCGATTAAAGTACTTTGAAATGCTAGGCGGCAATATAATCAGAAATTCGAGCACCAATCAACAACCAAAAATACTTATGGAGTGCAAAAATATTGAAAATACTAACTAGGTGCGAGTTTGAGAAGTTTGAAAGCAAGGGAAAGTGACAATTTTGAATATTTGAAACCATTGGACTTTAAAATCGTCCAGTTCTCGCCCATTCGACAATGTTAGTCGCGCTCGCCAACCCACTCGGCGACATACCGAGTGTTCACTTACCTCGCTGAGTTTTATAGGCCCTCTAATTAATGTGGGGGCCCAAATGGTGGCCTACATTGGGATCGCCAATAATTTCCTAGGCTCGTCGAGTTTTATAGACTCCATCTTCGGCGATGCACCGTCTGGACCTTTTAGCTCGCCAACCTGCAATTTTCAAACACTCTCCACACTTTAACCTGCAAAATCAACACACCATTATTTGTAAAAAAAATAAAGCAATAAATGGTTTTGGGTTGCCTCCCAAGCAGCGCCTTAGTTAACGTCGTTGCACGACTCAAGTCACCACTCAAACCTCATTCTAGGGGTTAGCCATAGTATCACTAGGTAACCCCTTTTTATGCTGTGAGTAGAGACATGACAACACTTGGCCTATTTGGGCATCTTGTAGCTGAATTATCATGGAATGGGAGGTTGTCATCTGATTTAGCATTTCAACATTTGCTTTTATCTCATTCAACACTCTATCTTGTTCCTCGATTTTGTGTAGAATGAGTGAGAGCATCTCTCCATTTTGTGCACCCTCATGTTGCTTCATCTTTTTGCACTTGCGAGAAAGGTACTTGCTCTTCTTTTAAAACCTTGCTTCCAATTTCATTACCTTCTTGGACAGATCATCCAGCTGAATCAACAATGCAGCCCATTCTTGGTTCTTTTTGGAATCCTTGTTGGTTTTACCCATGCCATCAAGGAGTTGGGCTACTAATCGATATGGTTGTCGTATCAAGCAATCTGCAAAAAGTTGATGAGCAGCACTTCAATTTTTGGGACCAATGCCTCTATAGAAGAATTCTACCAGCAATTTGTCTGGCATTCCATGATTCAGGCACTGCTGTAATAATGCCTTAAATCTTGGCCAGTCTCACTTTCCAATTGTTGGAATGTTAGGAGGTTATCCCTAAAGTTCAATAACCTCAACAGGGGGTGATCTATTTGGTTAATGTTTTCACCCTTTACACTCATTTTTCCTATTTCAACACACAAACAAGCAAAACAAAGCTAAAAATTAGGTAAGTAGAACTATAACTAACAAGAACAAAATCCCACTTAACTAAAATTTCTCAATTAGCATCACTCCCCGGCAGGGGCGCCAATTTGACTTGATGTATCTGGGCGCTTCATCCAATACTAAGCATCAACGGTCGTTCAATAGTAATATAACCCAAACAAGGGTTGGGGTCGTTCCCACAAAGAGCGGTTTGCAGTTGAGAATCAATAGAAAGGTAAAAATATGTTCAAGTAAATCATAGATATAGACATGAACGAGTAAAAACATGATAAATTAGAAAGGGTGGCACAAGTCTCAATTATAAAAGAGGGGTTTGTAAGTAATCATCAACTAAAATAACAACTAAATCGAAAATGCAAATATGGAGACGGGATTATTGGGATGTGATAGGAATATGGGCTAAAATAAACAACAGGGTAAATGCTATTTGTAGTAAATCGTTGTAAATTTGTAACAAGGCTATACTTTAGTGGGGGTAAATTTTCTCTCAACAATTTACCCCGAATCAAATCGGTTTCTCTCGAACACTGATAAGAGGCAATGAAGCGCAGCCTTCACCTTAGTCCATTCACTCTCGAGCTGAATGTGTGGGAGAGGGCTTAGGATTCACTCTCTCAAGTTGAACCCACAACAACCCAATAACCACATACTATCGATTCACTAGTTTTGGTTTTACAACTTCTCTCTCGAGCAAGTCAAAAACACCAAGATAAAATTGTATTTGCAACTACAACCCCATTAAATTCAAACACAACTACTGAACGAAATCACCTTTCAATAACAGAATAACTATATATACGCAATACCCAACAGTAAATTCAATCCATATTCACATAATCACACCCTAAGAATTGGGGTTTTAGCTAGACATAGTAAAGAGATAGAAATCGATATCGAAAAGTGTTTCCATCGGATGGGTACAATAAATATTGTCTTTACACGCGTCAAGGATGAAGAATCTTCAATACCCACTTCCAACTTCTTAGAAAATGGAAATCTTCAACTCTTCAAAGCTAAGGAAAATTGTCTCTCAAAAACTAAGTTCTAAAACTGATTTCTGAAATGTAAAACTAAAAAATTGCATATTAAACTAAAAATTCAAACAAGTATTTATAGTTGTCAAAAAGTGTGTTGCGAAGGATCACTCGGTGCAGTTAATCGGTATCGCCGATCCACTCGGCGATCCGCCCTTTAGTCTGGCTCATCGCCTTTCTGCATTGTCCTTCAGCAACTTCATGCTTTGTAACTTTGGGCGATATGGCACTTCCTCGCGGAACCGTTCGGCGACTCGCCGACTACTCCTTTCTATCTCCTATTTGATTTTGTCCTTCAGGGCTTGGCACACTGGAACATTGGGAGAGACCAAGGCCATTCGGCGACTCGCCCAATGGTTTAGGCTATCCTCAGGCTTTTTTTTCTTCGTTCTTTCAGCTGCCTTGCTCCTTTTTACTCAATAATGTCCATGCTTTGTCTATAACTCCAAATACTTGAAACTCAAGGATTTTCATCGGTTATTGAGACAAAATATGCATTTGAGGACACTAAATCTATCAAAATAAAGCCCTAAAAGAGTCTAAAACGTGGACTCATCACGCCACCACTCCTCCACTCCTAACATCCAGTAATCCCTCTCCTGCAATAACTGCTTCCCCAATTCCCCCACCACTCTTAAATCGAATTCTAACTCGGTCTCAAAATAATATCTCCAAGCCAAAGAGAAAACACTCTTTTCTAACCCATTTGATTCCTACACCTTTAACTTTCAAAAAAGCTGATAAACATGAAGAGTGGAGGCAAGTAATGCAAGAAGAGTATGATGCCTTAATAGAAAATCAAACTTGGGAACTCGTAACGTGGGACCTGTCCAATATGTGGTGGACTGCAAATAGTTGTATCGGATCAAGAGAAAAGTAGATGGCTCTATAGACTATTTCAAAGCTCGTCTAGTTGAAAAAGGGTTCACACAGCCCCCTGGTTTGGATTTTCAAGAGACATTATGTCCTGTTGTCAAACCAACGATGGTAAGGTTGGTACTATCTATAGTTGTGCAACACAATTGGCCAATCCATCAACTTGATTTCAATAATGCTTTCCTTCAAGTAAATTAGACAAAGAAGTGTTTATGTCTCAACCCCAAGGATTTCTCAATCCCTAATTCCTGACTCATGTTTGCAAGCTGAAGAAGGTTATTTATGGCCTCAAACAAGCCCCCCGGGCTTGGTATAATTCTTTGCATGAACATTTACTGAAAATGGGGTTTGTCAGAACAAAATCGAAAACCTCTATATTTGTATGGAAGCATATGGCTGTAACTATTTGCGTTTTTGTCTATGTTGACGACATCATAATCACTGGCAACCATCCAAAAGTGATCAAACTTTTTATCAGTTCCTTGGCAGCTAGATTTTCGTTGAAAGATCTTGGCTATTTGAACTACTTCTTGGGTGTTGACGTTAAGCACATTCCCGATGGTCTCATTCTTTCTCAATCAAAATATATTCTTGATATTCTTTCCGAACTGGATATGGAAAATTTCATAGGTGTTTCTACCCCTACGTTTTCCACTGTACCACTTTGAGTGGCTGACGGTTTGCCACATGCTGATGCCACTAGCTACCGGCGTACCCTTGGAAAATTGCAGTATTTGTCCCTCACAAGGCCTGGCATCTCTTATGCAGTCAATAAATTGTCTCAATTTATGCATGTCCCGACTGATAAATATTAAAAAGCAGTTAAAAGAGTGATACGATATCTCAAAGAAACTGCAAGTTCAGGACTTCGCAGCTCTAACTCCAATTCGTATATGTATGCTGATGCGGACTAGGCTGGCAATCCGAATGACAGAATCTCTACACCAGGTTACATTCTTTTCTTTGGACCAAATCCAGTCAGTTGGTCATCAAAAAAACAATATGCAATAGCTCGCTCATCTACCGAGGTAGAGTACAAATCCTTCGCCAATGCACTTGCAGAGCTCAGTTGGGTGCAAAACTTACTTCATGAGTTACATGTCACCATTTCGAAGATGCCAACAATCAACTGTGACAATGTTGGAGTTACTTATTTATCTCACAACCCAATGTTTCATACCCGTATGAAACATGTTGTGGTTAATTTTGCATATGTCAGTGACAAGGTTCAAGATCATCGAGTCCATGTTACTCATACTCATGCTTGTGATCGACTTGCTGATGCATTCACCAAGCCACTGCCTAACTCAACATTTACTAGGTGTCATTCCAAGTTAGGCATTGTTACACCTTGCCTACCTTGACGGGGTGTATTAACGATATTTGTATGTTTCTAACTGCAGTAACTTCTAGTATATATTTTATTTACCTCTTGTTACTAGTTTGAATAAGTCTCCTACTATGTGGAGCACATTTAGGAGTAGTTATAGTTCCTATTATCTAGCATTAGTTGTTGTAGATCATGTGCAGGTGCTATCCTGCACTTTAGCATCAGTTGGTTGAAGATTATGTATATAATAGCTTGGTGCCAGACTTAATAAAATTATCTTTTGACCTTCTCAAAATAATATTTATATATACCAAAGGTTCACGCCAAAAGAGAATATCTATCAAGAAATTCTGGAGTCTTTCAACTTATTCACCGGCCTTATCTAGAGCAACAAGCGCAGAGATCACTATAGAGCTAGTGATACATGTTTGTTTGGAAGATTTCCATGACCGCTCCTCCACCAAGAGTAAATACATGTCCACTCATGTATTTTACTTCATTTGATCTGGTGATCCAATTTAGATCACTATATCCTTTCAATACTGATGGATATTTGTTATAATGCAAAACATAGTTTAGAGTAAGTTTTTAATACCCCAAAACTCTTTTCATTGTCATTCAATGAGTTCGATTGAGATTACTCATGAACTGACTAAAATTACTAATAGCACATGCTATATCTGATCGTGTACACTTCCTGATATACATCGTACTTCCCAATACTCTAGCATAATCCAATTGTGAGTCACTTTCACCTTCATTCTTTTGAAGTGCAAAGCTCACATTTATTGGAGTCTTGACAATATTAAAATCTAAATATTTGAACTAGTCAAGTACCTTTTCAATGTAATGAGACCGTGACAATGCTAAACATAATGGAGTTCTAAGTGTTCTTATACCTAAGATCGCATCAGCAACTCCAAGATCTTTCATATCAAAGTTGATTTCTAGCATATGTTTGGTAGTCTTTATGTCAATAATGTCTCTATTGATGATCACATGTCACCAATATACAAACAAACAATACTTTGTGATTTTAATGTAAACACATTTATCATTTCCTTCATTCTTAAATCCAATTGACAACATGGCTTGGTCAAATTTCTGGTGTCATTGTTTGGGTGCTTGTTTTAGTCCATAAAGTGACTTAATAAGTTCACACACTATCTTTCCATTACCGGTAACTACAAAACCCTCGGGTGGTTCCATGTAAATTTCTTCCTCCAATTATCCATTTAAGAATGTTGTTTTTCATTAATTTGATGAATTTGGAGGTCATATACCGCAGCTAATGCAATTAGAATCCAAATGAATGTAATTCTAGTTACTGACGAGTAAGTGTAAAAAAATAAGACCAAGGTCTTATTTTTTTCTAAAACCTTTGACAAAAAGTCTTGCTTTGTATTTGTCAACAATTACACCGACCTTCATTTTCCTTGTGAAGATTCAGTTTGAACCCTAAGGTTTATTTCTTGGAGGAGGATCAATAAACTTCCAATGTGATTGCTCAAGATGAGTCCACAAAAGATGTAGGAAACGTTACAAAATCAGATCCGAGGAAAGTAAATGTCCTATGGCATTTACTACGCCTCTGAATCTCTTTATTAAGTACATTCTCCTTTTGTTCTTTTCAAGGTCTTTTAGACCCTTCACTATACTACTCAAGTCTAATTTTACTGTCAGGAATAGGAAATTAGAATTGGCTAGAAGACACCCCACACTTTGAAATATTTCAAGTTGAATTTTCTTCCTTTTTATTTCTCATATGGAATAGATTGTGTCCTGAACAGACAAAACTTTTTATTGTTGTCTTTCTGAAAAGACAACTTTTTGTTGTTTCCTTTTGCTGTAAGGATAGCTTCTCCACACAAGTTTTGTGGTAAGCCTGAACTTATAAGTAGTGTAGCCATCATTTCCTTCAAAGTTCATTTTTTTTCAATTATGCAACTCCATTAGATTGAGGTGAATAGGGAGTTTCCAAACATATTTATGCAAAAGGAGACTTATACTCTCCATCCCTATCACTTTCTATATTTTTCTCAACTGATTTTCAACTTCAATATTATATTTCCTTAACGTTTCTATTGTTTCATCCTTACCATTCAATAAATAGAGATAATCGTATCTAATGCAGTTGTCAATAAAAGTTATGAGATACTTTTCCCACCACGAGATGGTGTTGACTTCATACAAAAAATATCAGTGTAAATCAACTCTAAGGGATTAGAATTTCTTTCAAAGATTTATAAAAATGCTTAGCATACTTAGATTCAACACAAACTTGACATTTTTATTTATTGCACTCAAAGTTAGACAACACTTTTAAGTTGATCAGTTTTCCTTGCAAGGTTTGGTAAGTGTCATGTCCCAAGTGTACATATCACAAACAGTTTGACTCAAGCAAGTAAGAACAAATAAAAATATTGAGTTTGAAAACCTCTCAGTAAGGTAGCTTTTTCTAACAAATATTTTGTTCCTACTTATTACAATTTTGTGTGTTACAAACATTATTTAGAGTCAGCACCTTGTCATTGATTGTTACAAAACTACCCATGAACATTGTTTCATCGGGTCCAATAAAGACAATATAATCCAAATGCTTCTTTACATTATACAACAAATGACTATTCACCAATATTTATGTCTATATCATAGTTATATTTTAATAGAGATATCTTTTCATGAAAAATCACAACATTTTAAGTGATACTCTTTCATAAAAGAACACAATTATTTTGAACAAGTATACATATATATATATATATTCCAAGAATTTTGTTGGTCTAACATAATACAAAAGTAACATTGAATTTCATATCTTGTGCTATAAATTTAAATTAGACCCTAAGTCTAATTTTTATCTTTATCATAAGCAAAGAACCCCACATTTTAAATATGATCTCAAAAATATTTTTCGAGTGTTTAAAAATAGTTTCTCCACATATTTTTTTCTCATACTATCTAAATGTCATTGACAATATGAAGCCTCTTTTAAAATATTATTCTACAAAAGAATTATAGTGCTTCAATTCCCTTTGACGATCTTTACACAATGTCAAAGTTCATTCCATAGAGGCACCTATTGCAGGCACAAAATCACAATCTTTAAGTCCATTGTCTTTTTTTTTTATCACAATTAGACATACCACTTAGTATTTAAAATAGTAACTATAAAGAAAAAAAAATTGTACAATTTGTTTCTATTTAACAATGAAGTTTGTAGAAAACCAAAAATAACACTGACTTATTAGGTGAAGTTTTATATTCGTCATACAAGTTGCATTAACAACCACAAAAGTTTTTAGACTACAAAAATCAAATTTCACACAGAGTATCAAACTACAAAAGTGTTTTTGAGTATCCAAACAAAATAAAACATATTCTTAGTTTATCACATAAATATGCTTTTATTTTCAAATAGCCTTCCAACTATAACATTTTTACATACTATCTTATCAAACTTAAATATACATATCTCATTCTGAAAACTAAAGAATTTTAAAGGCAACACTATTTGCCCAGAAAAATTCATTCAAAAAACATATGATTTGCAGATCTTTTATCCAAAGACACACATGATAAATATCAAAAGAGTTAACTTCTAGAAACTATTTTCCTCCTTAGATAAATAACAAGAAGGTTATGTGGTGTACTCTTTAACCGAAATACCACTGATTCTTGTAGTACATTCTCACTTCGACCATGCTAAAAAAGTTACCGAATTTTGGAGAAGTAGTTCATTAATATTCTACTTCCATGATTTGTTTCCCTCAATCAGTAGAATACAAGAAATACCAATAGTATAACAATTTCCTTAAGATTGTTGTTCATCATGTATTCTTAAGATACTTAGAACAAAAACTTTGAGGAACTTAATAAGAAACAACAATGTTTAAAGTGTATTTTCAAAAATAGAAAATTAAAACCAGTAGAGAAAATAAAATCAGAAACAGATTAGAAACAATATAAAAAATATTTTTCTCAAAGAAAGAAAATCGAGCCAATTGAATGCACAGTGTCGCCTTAAGGAAATTATTTCCCTCAACTACCCAAGGTTAATGGAATATATCCTCTCATAATAGAATGATCTTACTCACCGGTGTATCAATACCTATGACCACAGTGTCAGCGAACCACTCAACGGCAGTAAAGTACACTTAGAATACTAGATTTATTAGTAGTAGAAGAAGTCTAGAAAATTGGTTATTTTAAAATGAGAAGAAAACCCTCTATTTATAGAAAAAAAAGTGTAGTGTGAACAGAGGCGTATTGTGCCTTATCGGAAATGTCACAAACCTTTGAAAAGTTACAATTCTTCGGAAATGTCACAACCTTTCCTAAAAGTTACAATTCTTCATAAAAGTCACAATTTTTCATTAAATTCACAACTCTTCATAAAAGTCGCATCTCTTCAATTTCCATTCACACCATTTAAAACCCCAACACAACATTGGCAGGAATTGGACAAGGCAGGTTAATGGTTTCTTATGAAAAAAATATTGTTTAAAAGGTGGATGGACAATTGAATACTAAGACAAGTTGCATGTTGACAATAAAATGACCAAAAACTTGAAGAGAGGGATGCCTCGTGATAAAGTATTTTGGTAGTTTCAACAATGTGCCGACGACGACGCTCAGCTATAGCCACTCTTTGAGGTGTATGAGGAGGTGATACAAGGTGTTCAAGTCCATTTAAAGTGAGATGTGGATCAAAACCTTTATATTCACCTCCTCCGTCAATATACAGAGAGACAAGTTTTTGCTTAAAATATTTTTCCACTAAGGGATGAAACTTAGAAAAAATGTTTTGATCCTCATGTTTGTTTTTAAAAGTGTACAACCAAATATACTTGGTGTAGTGATCAATGAACACACAATAATGTCATTTTTATCAATGGAAAGGATAGGCAATGGACCCCACAAGTCACTAAAAAGTAGTTGTAATGGAGCAATACTAATTAGAGATAAGCAATTGAATGGAAAACAATCAACTTTATTTGAACAACAAGAATTACAGAAAGTAAACTTATATTGGGATGAAACTGGAAGAGAAAATTTATTCAAAACAAAATTCAAGATTCTTGAATGGGGATGGCCAACGCAATAGTTCCAGACTTGGCTAGTGGCAACTTGAACAATAAGTTTATTAACAGTGAAATTGGGCCATTCATAGACTCCAATCGTATTCTGATCTGAGACCAGCGACGCCCGTTTTTTCAAGTCCTTCACAAAGGAAAAAAAACAGGAAAATTCAATGGATGTCAGTTTATCTTGACAAAATTTTGATACAGAAATAATGTTTTGTTTGATAGCAAGTGCATACAAAGTATCAGTTGGTCTAAAAGCACTATTTGATGCAACTAATTCAGTAGAACCATGATGTGTAATTGAAATTCTTTTACCATCGCCCATAGCTATGCCTTCTGAACAATGATATTCATCCAGATTAGTAGACTCTTTTATGACATGATGAGTAGCACCGGAGACAACAATCCATTGATTTTCTGCAACTTGGTTACCTGAAAGAAAATTGGCCTTTGCCTTTAAATGATTATGAGACTGTGACTGACAAACATTTGCAGTATGACTCTATTTATTGCAGAACTGACAGTGAACATGGTTATTGATGTAACGCCCTTGCATAGGAGCAGTTGTATAATTGCTCAAACGCCACTGTGAGGCGTTGTTGGGTCGATGAGTAGTGTGGTTGTTGGAATTTATGGATCTATTGCGAGTTACCATAGCAGCAGTTATGGCACTAGTTTTTTTCTTCACTTCCTCATGTCTAAGAAAGAGATGATAATCAATTAGTTTTGCATATGACTCATCATAAGAAATTATAGAATCTCTTGCTCGAATTGTAGTGGAAATCTCACAAAAATTGGACCCAAGACCACTCAGAATTTTCACAACCAACTCATCATTGGTGATTGTAACTACAGCAGTAGTGAGCTCATTGTACAGAGAGAGCACTTGATCAAGATAATCAGCTACTGGATGGGAGTCCTTTGATAGACGCATGAGCTGGTCACGAAGGCTAAATATTTGTGTTTGGGACTTGTTGGCATAAGCAAGATACAAATCCCCAAGCAAGTTGAGCAGAAGAGGAAGAACCTACAGTTGCAGTGGTTGTCGGATTGACAAAATCCATTATGTCATTCTAGATCAAATTAATCTTGATGGAACCAAAGGCTATAGTTGTGTTCGCGACCTCTCTATTGTTTTGTGTGATAGTTGTGAAGGAGCTGGGGAAAAGCCATCATGATGGCCAAACAGATTTTGCTCGTGCATGAGTATGGAAATTCGGGCCTTCCAAGTAGAAGATTTTGGCTTCCAACAAGCTTTATCGTTAGATGGGACACAAGATTAAACTGATCAAGAACGTTAGAGTTGCTGCTAGTGGTAGAGTCCACATTATGGACGTTCTCAGTCATGTTAAGAGAGATTTTGCGGTGGTAGTCAGAGGATCAAAAAAAAATCTCGGAAGAGTTAGACGAGAGCTCTGAAACCATATAATGACTTGAGCAAGATGAAGCAAACGATTACTTTATTAATCAATTATAAACTGAACTATACACGTAAACAAAATAACAGAGTCCCTTCTACAGTGGAAACTATCCAGAGATCAAGGAAAATAAAATATTAGATTCCTAGAGTAGTGGAAACAGAATAGCTGATAATACAGTAAAATAATCGACCTATACAACAGTAACTATAAGAATTAAGAAGTTATAAATAATGTTCTAATAATATACATCTTCATTATATATAAGGTTGTTAAGGAAAGATATTTCTATAGGTAAATATCCATGGGAAATGATATTTACTATCTAGCTTGAAAGATATTGGTGACTTTGATAAGTTCATAGTATAAATCTTTTTTTACCAGTGTGCTCCTTTTGTCACAATTAATGAGGCATTTTTTTTCTTTGTGAGATTAAAACTAGGTGAACTGATCTTGCGCATATTTATATGCTTAATTAATATTATTTCCCACATGTACCTCGTGTTTTGAGAGTATTCTTTAAACTATTTGTTATGTTGTGAATGATATTGTGATGATCGCAATCTAAGACATGTGAATAGTCTATGCAGGAATTTTCGAATATAGAAAAAAAAGAATGGATGCAAATCCAAAGAGCTTGATGTTATTTCTTGAAGGTGCTTGGTTGTTTCTTTGAGCAATTGGAGCACTAATTAGTGGTGTTCGTTTGGCTTCTTCATGCTTAAGAAAGATCTCATGGTCAAGTAGTTTCTCATAAAGTTCTTCATTAGGTGATCATTGTTTCATGCAACCGGATGGCTACAGAGATAGTGTTATAGTCAGGTCCAAGGCCTTGGAGGATTCTCACATTAAGTTACACAGAAGTGATTGGTGCTCCACCGATTGCAAGTTCATCAACAATTGAATGTAGTATCAGGCCTAGAAACTTTGGTAATACTAGCTAGTTAATCTTGGAGACTGATAATTCTTGTATGTGATTTATTGGCGAAGGTAGTGTCCAGGGATTCCCAAGCTTTGCATGCCAATGTGACTATTGCAACAATTGATGCAAGTGTAGGTTCCACCGATGCTAAGATGGTGTTTTGGAGTAGCTGATCTTGTCGAAACCAGTTCATATAAGGTGGATTCATAGTGGTTTCATTGTTTCCTGTAAGTGAGATTGGAGGAGCAACATATGTGCCATCAAGATGATCGAAAAGGTTATGTCCATACATAAGCAACGACACATGTGCCTTCTAGGTGGTGAAGTTATGACTGCCGGCAAGTTTGATGGGTAATTGACGGCAGGGTTAAATTGCACGATGACAATGTTGTTGGTTGTGGAATATGCATTAACAACAGTGGTATTGGGGGGCATTTTTGCGTGAGACAGCAGCTAGGATTACAAGGAAAAATTGGGATCATACCTGTGTGAGCTTTTAGAGCCCTGATACCATAAAACAACTTATACGACTAGACTGAGAATGAGAAGTATTCTGCATTATTCATAAGATGATGCAGAATATATATAAGTGTTGATACAATAATGAGTCCTAAAGGGATACAACACTAATCCTAGTTGTACAAGAAGATAAAATCACGTTATATCTCTTTTACAATGAAGGTTAAGAATTCAGAAAAATCTGGAAATTATATATTCAGAAATAATTTTATATATACTGTTTGTCTTTATTATACATTGATGCTTTTAAACTTATGTGCTAAATTGGCCCTTAACATGATAATAATACTTGAAGTTAATCATTACAAAGTATTAATATTTTAAATGCTTGAGGGTAAGTTCTGGAAAAATATTGTTGGATATTCCTTTCCATAATAGGTTTCATCTTGTTGGATATGTCTTCCCATAAAATCATGTCGCATTAGGTCTACATGAAATTATGATCGAGCTCCCTCAAATATCAAAGAATTCTTTTAACTCTTATGTACTCAATTCTGAAAATAAATTATCATATCCACTATATGTATCAGTATTAACACCTTGATGACTCATGAATTGATGTTGATCATTCTGCTGATCCTGAGTGATGTGCCGCGAAAGCTTGGCACATTTGATGCTTAAAAATAAGGATTAAGACTAGAATCAAGTGTATTTATTTGGATATAATGTGTTTGGTAGTGTTGTACAAGTGAAATAGGTGAAAGTGAAATCAGATAGAAAAGAAGAAGAAATCAGTGCAGGTTAATTGAAGGAAGTAAAGACCACGGACGACCTCATGGGCCGTGGTCTTCATTACGGGTCGTGGTGCGAGTCGTGATTCTAATCCAGTGCTTGGGGTTGGAAGAGTTGAGATTTGGTAGGAGCAAGGAAACATCACGGCCAACCTCACGGACCGTGGTCATCATAACGGTCTGTGGTTGTGCTCGTGAAGTTGAATCAGTGACTGACCTTAGGGAAGATGTAGTGCATGAGCAACCAAGTGAAGACCAAGGAAGGTTTTACGGGCCGTGGTCACTATAACGACCCGTGGTGGTGATTGTGAAGATGATCCAGTACCTAGGCCTCGAAAAGTTAATTGGGAAGTGACCAAGTGAAGACCACGGGCACCTTTACGGACCGTGGTCAGTTCCATGACCCGTGGTGACGTCTATGATACATATTCCAGTGTTCAAGCCTTGAATACTAAAGGATGAGAAATTCTAAGGGAAGAACACAGAGGGCTTCACGGACTGTGAAGCCCTTGACGGGTCATGGAAGTGGCCGTGAAAGGGCCCGATAGTTCAGTCCTACTTCGAGTAGGACTCTTTTTAAAAAGACTTATTTGAATTAATTAGGTCGTATTTACATTTTTATCTTATCTTTCATTGAACGACGAACAAGTTTCGACAATTCATAGCTTTTGGTTTCAACTTTGGATTTGGAATTAAGTTTGATTTCGATTTCGGATTCTTGAAATATCAAAGTGGTTGTTGATTGCTTATTCTCGTAAGTACTTTCTAACATGTTTTCATTCTATATTTCTGAATATTTACGTTAAATCATGAGTGTCTATACACCACAACTGGGGTTGTGGGATCCATGACGAAATTATAAGTGTGATTTCGTAAAATGAGTGAAAGGCAATTTGTGGTTACAAACCGTAGTTCAGTTTTCATTAGTCATATATCCTTATGAGTGCATGCATTAGGTAAAGCATGTATCTATCATTTGTTCGATAGAAAAATGATAGTTAGGAAAAAGATGAACTAATCTAACTAAATGGATTTAAAGTTCGAGTTCGAGAGAAAAGAATCTTAACACCCTTGTAGGTGAGGTTAAATCATATAACACTCTGGGACCGAGAGGATTTGAGTGAAGATTATCTGAGTAGACTGAGAAGTATCAGATATAGTTAACTCGCATGTAATTTGTAGAAGTAAGTTGCCTCAATTAAGTTGCCTCAAACTCGTATTTTACTAGCTTTTATTCTAAGTGTAGTTAGATTTCCTAATTTTACGTCTAGTTCTTTGTCTGTGTCTCTTTTAGGTGAGTTCAACTGTGTAAGCCAAATACGAGAAGTAAGGGAGCCCCATTAGTCCCATACGACCCAGAACTCAGGAAGACAATTCGAAAAATGGTGAACGCACAAGAACTTGAGGTACAAAGATTGAGATTTGGATTGGAAGATGAAACCATCGCAAGAGGTGTTCAGCCAAATGTTGTGAACAATCAACCTAGGGCAGTGAACGAGAACATAGCAGTAAATGGAATCATTCCTCCCCACCGCCAAACAATAGCTCCAAGGGGTAGAGCACAACATCCAGCTCACATGATGTACGAGTAGGATGACTTAGACTTGGATGGAGCTGGAGCCACGGTGTCACGACCCAAGCCTAGGGCCTAGACGTGACATGGCGAATGAGGAACCCGAAGGAACCCCAAACAAGCCTCTCAAACTTGTCATCACACTTCATCGGTCGCGGAAGTACATTCAACATTAATTAACGGGAAATAGGGACTAAG